>JXOV01007712.1:0-10632 GCA_001014945.1 Clogmia albipunctata | reverse complement strand
CATTTGAAGCATTTATGAAACATGTCAATTTAATTGTCCTTGTAATGAAATTTAATGTGAAATTATAAAAATTTCAGTGCTCATGAGTGGAGTGAAAAAAACGTTATGTTCTGCTCGGTCAACTGTTTTTAACTAATGTGAAACATTCGAGCCGAAGGTGAGTGTTTCATCGTTTTCGAGTTAACAACAAATAATTATTTAATAAGGTGTATCAACCGTACTTTATCCAGCGTTTTATGCATTTTCAAGAAAAAAACCTAAACATTTCTAAATTCTTTGAATGATGTTCAACTTATTTTTTTTATTTAATAAAATATCTATAAAAATGTTTTAGTCATTGCATAAAAGTGCTTTTAAATTACTAACTATATGCATAAAATGCACATATTACTTTGTTGGTTTATGAGTTCAACTTCAACATTGTTTATTAGAGCAAGTAGCTGAATACGAAACTGACTGCTTTGTACTCTTATTATTATGATTATGTCTGACAGAGTTTAAGTATAGTAAAAACCACTTATGATTTCTTCCAAGCTCTTGAATGTTCTATTAAAGTGGTTTTGCCAGAACCATAATTTGTACTGTAAATGCCCATTTTATTATATGAAAATTCTGAAATAATAACATGCTTAAAGTAAATTGCTCATTTTTCATTACAATTGAATTTTTTTAAATCATTTTAATTAGTATGCTTTAAATTGAATAAACTAAAGCTCAAATAATATTTGAACACGAAACCAATCATTACGAAAATATGTCTTCAGCATTCAACAGTATTCTATGATGAAAATTTTAATTTGAAAATCAAATGATTGTTGAAGACATTTTGTTATAAATAACATTTATATAAATTGTCAATTCTGTGAATGAAGCGAGTTGGTTATTAAGATTGATTTTAAATTGGAGTCACAAGCACATTTATAAAAATGAACTGTTTAATTGTGAAAGAGAATGGTACGAACTATCTCATAGAAAAATAGTACACAAAAACAGTTTTCGATGTGAAACAATATTGGACAATTGGCAATGAGCTAATCACTCATTCCAATTAAAACAATGATTAACGAAACACAGACAAAGCTTGCTTTGAAAGTACCCTATGTCCCCTTGATGGAATGAAAAGGAAAGAAAAACTCTTAAACTGTTACATATTTTGTGTAAACTTTATTATTATATATGATTACAATAAAAAACATTTGTTTTTGGAAGTAAATTTCTGAATTGATATACAGTGTGAATTGAGGTTATTGCCGCACTAGTTTATCCTTGATATCTCTGGAACCAAAAGAAGCTGGATCTTCAAATTTACACACAGTATATATCTTTACAGATCACAACTGTAAATTCTTCAGTTCAAAATTCAATAAAACTATGTGGTTTCAATTAAGATTAATTTTTTTAATAAGAAATTGTTTTTGTGTTAAATTGAGTGTATGTCATTCTTCTGTAAAAATATTTAATACATTTATTGATAAAATTCAAATAAGTGTAATTCCTCCTTAAACAAAGAAAATCTCATATAAATACTAAAATTATATTTGCTCGACTATTAAATGTTTCATAATAAGAAATAAACATTCACAATAGAATTATTTAAAGCACTAAAGTGAGCAAGTACTACCTCACTTTCCAGGTCGAATCTTCGTAATTAGGTCACGTTTCAGCAGTTCCTCCATGGTCTTCGTAATACCGATTATAAGCACATTGAGTGCCGGCAATTTGTTGGATCTGGGATAATATTTGCTTTTTGTCTGTTCAGTTTTGTATGCAGACAACTAGCAGGAAGAAAATAACAACAGCTTTAGTAGCCAAACATACACAAGTGCTTTCTGCAAATTGCAGGAATTCAATTGAGAGTCCATATAGTCGTAGTTATTCCTTGTACATAAGCATTCAATACTCCATCTACAACAATTTGATAATTGAATTTGTCGATTTCGGAGTCATTCAACTTAAAATTTGATTTGGAAATAAGTACAACATTTAATTGTCTGCAATGAACTTTCCTCTTTTTATATAGATAATTTTAAGTAATCTTTACAAAAATAGTAAGTAGATAATTCGAAATATTTAGTTAAACATAGTAAGTATTTGAACGTAGTCTTTATCTATAATTATTGTATTTAATAAAAAAAACTTAATGTTTTATTAAACCTCAAAAATTCTTAAAATAAAAGAAATAAACTGTTGTCATATTTATTGTTTTTAATTAAATCTTGATATAAATGTAATTTCTTTTTTGATCACAGAAAAACAATTCTCTTTAGTTTAAACGATTATAGAATCGCGGCACATCTATTTTTTTAAATACAGATCAGATGTTGGGGTATTTTGTAAACCACCATTTGATACAGAACTAGTGCTTTTAAAACGGCTGACATAGACCAAAAATTCTTTTTGCCCAAAATAAAATAAATGTTACATTATCAGCATTTTTGTAAATCATTTATAATGCTTTTAATCATAATTTTCCTTAACAAAATTATATGTTTTAAAATCGTTATATATGTATTCTTTCATTGCTTTCGAATTACCGAGAGCATGAAATTGTATTGACATAGTTCGACATATTAAGAGAATTTGTAAAGAGTTCGCTATAATTTTGGATCATTGAGATGTTCATATGATTATATAGTATTGGGTTGTAAATATAACGAAGTGATTTTTTTCTCACCTGTAATATTCCTTTTACATCAGCTTTATTCACAAAATTTTATAAAGCAAAGAAGATCGAAATAGTTAACGTACTCCAGCTAGAAGCACAACATGGTAATTTCATACCAATGTAGACTGTTTTTACTGAGTCTGACTATGTGACTTACCTTCTGTTCGTTATATATGTATTGTAACGGGAAATTACCAAATAGACAAATTGCCATTTAATGGGAAATTTTTGAAATTGTGCCCATATTATCATCTACGATGCAAAATAAGCATAGTTTTCGATAGCCATCCTTACTTTATTTGAACTCAAAAATTTTATATACTTTATTCTCATAATTCGAAATATGGGTTTTTAGACTTCCAAAGATAGTTACTGGCTGCCTACTATGACATAGCGACCCAATTTTTCGCTCTGTATATATTGAACAATAGATTATCAACTATTTCAATCTAAAAAATCACTAAAAACTCTATCTTGTTGGCGCAATGGGAGAAAATAACGATATTGCTGTATGGGAAAATTCGCATGCCTTTTTTAATTATTTGCAATAAACCTAGTCTTTTGTTTTATAGTGCAGACGATGGCCAATGATAAGACCTTTCTTCGTGCCAAAAAAATTAAGATCAGATTAATACACTCCGAAATGTTAACTTAAATTTAATCGAAGACCTCTCTCGTAAAAGGATGAAACGCAGTGTATTACCGCACCCCATGCTATAAAGTAAATCGATACAATTTGAGTTAAAAAGAGGCCACTTTTCGATGCGGAATTAAATAAAATAAATTTTCCTTATAATTTTTGGTAATTCTAGGTATATGAATTAAATTTAATCAAAAATAATTATCGAAATGTTAACATACTGTCAACAGATAATTAAAAAATAATATGTTGATCAACCATCATACTATTTTTAATTAGGACATTGAGAGAGAAGAAAATATCTATTAATTCGCCAATTTTCAAGTAATGTGAACGTGCTTATTAATTTACATGGTATCTATTACTTTCTTATTACTGAAAATTCGTTATTTTGCATGTTTTAGTGCTAATAACATGTCATTAACAGAATGAGTATTTGAAAATTTTGCTACATAAAGAATCTACAAAACCATTCTAATTAATACTGTCTCAATATCTGCAGTTCTTTGTAGAATCTATTTTAATCAGGATAATGAATAAAAGATTTTTAGACAAAAGTCAAACTTAAATTAATATCGAGAAAATTAAGTTTTATATGGATGAATTTAGGTACATTATGGGGAATAATCACGACTACTTAAACAGTGTGCAAATGAGGGATACAAGATATGAATCTTTCTCTATCGCACCAAAATTGTATTGGCACGAAAGTTAAATTTTTATATTTGAATATTTGATCGATTTTTTACAGTTTTGTTTACATTCAATTTAAAATGCATTATGTGTTACAAATTTTATAATATTTTTAAAGTACATTTTATTTGGACTGCGCGCCAATTTCTAATTCGGCGCATTTTCGTGTTCAGTGTGACACAATTTGATTGACAGCTGCAAAAAAAAATTCTTTGTTTTGAATTTGAAGATAGGAAATTTGGACTTTGGCCATTAACTCGTGGTAAAAGTGTGGACTAAAATAATTAGTGAAATAAATCCCAACTCAACGACAAGAATTGTAAGATGTCTATCAATTTGTTAAATTGTTTGTAATTGATTTTGTTTTTAGTTTGTAATTTGTATCATCAGTTTCGTGTCCCAAATAAAGAATAAAACCGTAAAACGGGCTCTTTGCTATTGTTTGGAAGCGAAGGAGACAAAAAGTTGTGAAACAAGGTGAGTCAAGAAGGGAGTATTTCTGCAATATCATACAAAAATTCTTCAACTTGATCGACAAGAGGAGAATAATATCGGAGGATCGACCATTAGCGATTGAAGGACGAATGAAGGACTTTCGTGCTGAGGCTTTTGATCGACCAAATTGTTGTCTCTCTGGAATATAGGATTTCTGGATTGGCTTTTGGCTGTTTCTGGACGGAGAAGGATCGTCCAAAGTAGCTAAGATCATTAGTGCCGTGGATTTTAGTATTTGTAATTGGTGTTTCCAGCAACATCTTCAAGGGCTTCCTCTCTCTGCCAACAGAGAAGTTCAGAGATAAATCGGTGGTACTTATGTCTGGATGGCGGAGAATTGTCGATTTTGGAGCTTACCAGTGACCGTTATTGGATAATCGATCATAGGCGGTTCAAGGGAAGATGAAACAACAACAAATGTTCGTATTAAGGCATGTGATCGTTCAATTTATTACGGTTTTGAAGATATGATTTCCGGATTGGATTTTAATTGTTTCTGGATAAAGAAAACGTGTCCAGAACCGAGGACTTAAATAATTTTGACCATTATTAAGGATTTGTGTACCCAAACAATATAGCTATGGATTCGGATACTAATACAAAATTAAGAAATCTCAAAAAGGCGTACACATGTTTTATATATAACATGTCATAAACATTATATATAAATGTATTAAATATACGAGCCCTCTTTAAAACACTCGCAACGCTCGTGGGTTTAAAATATCCTAGTTTTCTTTATAGCTATAAACAATACTTCTATTTTTTAAGGCACTAGCAGTCGTGCCATATGTGAAAAAATTTTGGTTTAAATGGCCAGTAAAGTTTTATTTCTATTGGTTTTCCTAATGAAGCTGTCGACTTCCTTTATGGGCAAACTTTGAAAGTTTTATTAGAGGAAAAACTAGAAAATTGTTTGGTTTTGTTCATTTCCCTATGTAGAGTTGCCAAAAGCCAATTTAGAAACTTAACATGTAAATATGAAAAGTTTGAATATGTTGTAAATTAAAAGCACGTTTTTCTGTGTTGTCAATAGGAATGATAAATTCAACTAAAATAATATTCTAAGTTGTAAAGGTTCAATCCTTAAAATAATTGTTCTTTAGTAAAAAATTTAAAAGTACTTGTTTTTGATTTCTTATAAAGAATATTCATTATTATTTAAATATTTAAATTTCAAATAGAGTCCATAAAGTTTATTAGAATGAGATGGGAATGATTCTATCTCTCTCCAATTAGTTCCTCTTTATTTAGGTGGGGGTTCTCCCTCTTATTTGATTAGACTGTGTCTCACTTGTTCCACAATTTGAAAAAATGTTGCTATTTTATTAGTCATTATTATCCATTAACTGGTATTTTTTTCAGAATTACACAAAATAATGTTCAATACACATGTGAAATCGGTTATTACAGCACTCATTGACCTATTTTTACTCGCTGCGCTCGTCAAAATATATCATAAATTCGTGCTGTAATGACCTCTATTTCACCACTTAAATCGAAATAGACTATTTTGCAATGTCATTTCATTACTTTTAGTTTAATAATGTGTAAATTTTCAGTAGTGATTTTTTTTTATTAATTTTTTTCTTCTTCGACGGCACAACAACCATTATCGATCTGGTTCTAACAAATTACTTGTTAATCAAAGTTATTCAAATGCTCTATTTATTTATTTGTCAAATTTTCATAATTAACATTTGAATTAAATGTCATTATTAAATGTTATGATGTGATTAGCTCCGGCAATAAATTTTATCTCTTCGATTCTATCATGGACTTAAATTTTGAAAATCTGTCTAAGTCGAACAAATAGTATAGACGATACTAATTGAGGCCAGGAATATTTGTTTGTTAATGCATTTAAGCAAATATTATTCATATAATATTGTTATTAAAAAAGAAGTAATGAAATCGAATGAAAAATTTTCGGTTTGATTAGTCCTCGAACCCGGACCTATCGAGTTGAATTCTGTAAAATCGATCGATAAGCCAACTGCTCATCTGATCAAAAAAAATTCTTTTAAATTTATTACAATAAGCGGACTCATACTATATTTTTTTGAATATTTATTTGAATGAAAAATAGTTTTAAAATAAGATAGAAGTTTAATATAACCTTAGACTTGAGAAGTATATAGAAAATCCTTTTTAAATGACGCTAATGTTATGAAAATTTAAAACAAATTTATTAAATACCTTTATTTATTAAATTACACACTGCAATTAGGTCACATATCAGCAATTCCTCCCTGGTCTTCGTAATACCGATTATAAGCACATTGAGTGCCGGCAATTTGTTGGATCTGGGATAATATTTGCTTTTTGTCTGTTCAGTTTTGTATGCAGACAACTAGCAGGAAGAAAATAACAACAGCTTTAGTAGCCAAACATACACAAGTGCTTTCTGCAAATTGCAGGAATTCAATTGAGACTCCATATAGTCGTAGTTCTTCCTAGTACATAAGCATTCAATACTCCATCTACAACAATTTGGTAATTGAATTTGTCGATAATTCCAGTCTTTCAAGCGGAATAGGAGTCTTGTTTTTATTTTGTTAAATTAATACACTAAAGAACTTGTATGGTATATATTAGGATAATTTTATTAACTGAAATTCTTCGTTTTTGGTAAAAATTTAAGAAAATTAAACAGTTTGGAGAAAGCAATTTCAACTTTTCTTTGACATTGAACGAGAGTTTAATGAGATTTCAAGTCACTTTAATTCCAATTAAATTGGATATTGGAAGCTGAGATAATGTCCAACAAATTGGTAATTCTAAAGCCATTTTCATGGACTAATTAATTCACTGCGGAATATTTCATTCGGCTGAGAATGGCTGTATTTCCGCGAGCTTTATTGCCAATAAAATTGCTTAGACCGAATAAATACAGATTTGCACAGTCATTTTGCACCAAATAAAAACCACCATCACATTTTAATTAATACTGTCTCGTTTTCCGCAGTCCATTCTCGTTTTCATCTTAATTGAATTTATGAAGATAACGGATTTTTGCACTCTCTGCCCAAATACCAAAAATAAATTGAAATCGAAGCGATTCACTTTTTCGACCACGAATTTTCCATTAGCCAGCATACCTGCACTAAACTACTGCATCAGATCTAACATTTTTCATTTTATGTCGGCTTTTTGATGTAGAATTTGTGGTTTAGTGGTATAACATCAATAATTCTTATTTTCTTTTTCCATCAGATACTAAAGATAAAAAAGGACAAACACAAATGGTACTGTTTCTGTGTGGTATTTTTGAACAACCCTAAAACTCTTAATTTAGATTTTTCAATTATTGGATTTGATTTTAATCTTTAATAATATGCACAGACCATGCGAAATCATGAAGGGCTTGCTTAATATGTATACATAACTAAACATAACGTTTAAGATGTTGTTGTAATTGAAAATTGGAATTTTGTGTTAAAGTTATATTAATATTTATTTTTTAATCTTAATTTGAACTGTACAGATCAAACAAGAAGTCGATAAATAATTTTCGTCAATCCGAGTATCAATTATTCATCCAAAAATGTGAATGTAATGAAATTATATTTTTCAATAATTATATTTAGCACGTACCTTGCTCAAATACTTAGCACATCAGATAAACATCTTTTGTGGTTCCATAGGTCCAGAATTAAAAAAAATAAGATAATAATAGCATATTCCGATGCAAGTTGTTAAATAGAGATAATCTCAGTACCCATTTAGCTATTTTTACTCGCTGCGCTCGTCAAAATACATGGTAAATTCTTGCTGTAATAACCCATTTCAAATGTGTATTGATCGTTATTTTATATAATTAAAAAAAAACTATCAATTAATCGATAATTAAAAGCGGTTTCTTTTCCAAATTGTGGAACAAGTAAGACACAGGGTGTTTATTAGAGTGAGATGGGAATGGTCACAACGAAATGGTTTGTCAACAATATGTACTTTTATTAAAATGGTGAGAATTTTCGTACAAATTTTGTGTTATTTCAGCACTCCGTGTAGAAAAGTAAACCGTTTCAGAACCAATTGCGTTAAAAAGAGGTTTCGATAGGAAATTTCACAAAATATTAAAAAATTATATACTGTATGAAATCCAATATAGAAAATTAAGCTTTTTTGTTTTTAAAGCTTTGTGATGTAGTACTCGTCTTATAGTAGATAGAAATAATTGTTGGAACATACTGTCTTATCCATCACTTTCCAACATCCTCAATTCCTACCTCTGTCCCTACAAAAATGTAAATATTTCAATAATCATAAAAAGTTTGTTATTATAATAATATACGCATGAACAACCCTTCATGTTCGAACCACTGATAAACAAAGACGCCTTTTAAAATCTTTGGCATAATTCTTATTTTCCGCATAACTTGTTTTTCACCTGTTTCACGAAAAAATGATGATGACAGACAAACCGATGTCAGTTTAATATTTCAAACTATCGAGGAGGGAGATTTGCAGACGTGGTTACCCGCCTCGCATCCGGCTGCCTTTTCGGAGGCCACGGGTTCGATCCCTGGGCGGGTAGGATTGACTGGGTCTTTTTTCAATTGGTCTAGGTGCTATTAATTGACTAATAATACACTGAAAACAAATAGTCCTGAAAAGTCTAAGGCCGTTGGTTGAGGTGTAAACTCCCCATGTTCTTTACTGGAGTTGAAAAGAAAATTTTTTTGCAGACGTGGTTGCTTGGAACACAGAGCACTGAAATGATACAGAAACTCTTAACAACTTACCATATGTTTTCGAAACACAATTATTTATTGGTCACTTTTGTGTACAAACAAATTAAATATATCAAGATGCACAGATCAAAATGATCGAAAGACGTGAGCGATGAAAGTAAGGCAGACAGCTCTTCAAAGTTATTGGCATCGATTTGTGTTTCCTATAACAGTTTTATTGCTGATGATAATGTGTATTTTGGATTTGATGGGTGGATGATATAACTCGCATTTGGAATATACATAACTATACACAAGTTATTTTCTTGTCCGCCCTCATTAGACTCCAATTCATGGCAAATCAATAAAGTTAAAATATATGGCAGGAGACAAGTGAGTCATTGTTGAAGCTCTGGAGACTCCTCCTAATACTAACGAGGACCAGTAGCACTACCTCCCACAGTATCAATGTCAAAATTTAAAGTCCATGTTGCCATAAAAATGAAATGCTCGGTTATGAATTCTTGAGCTCAGCAACGATAACTTCTTGCCTAAGATTTGATTCTAATACTCTTTACTTTGTATTTAATCTAAATCTTGTTTTCTTACCAATGAAGGATGAGACTGCCGGTCGAACCTCTTTAGACTTCTGTGGAAACTAATTATCTCATTATATAAAATTATATATAGATTTTAGTAGTGTGTGTCAAAGACATATTTGAGTTTTTTATGATTCAAAATTGACTGAGTTTATGAAACGTGTTAATTTCACAAAAATTCATTTTTACCAACAAAAATTATTTAAAAAGTATGACCATTGTTGTAACAAATTGGCATGTTATTTCATTGTTTAAATACCTAAAGCTTTAAATCATTCCGTTTTTACAAATTGGCCTCGATGGCATTGTAAAAAAAGTGATTTTGCGGAGATTAAAAAACAAACCACACCGCGGGGAAAATGGAGAGAGAAAGAGCGTGGAATCAAATTAAAAGGGACAGCGGTGGACAACGCGGATTACATGACCGCCTATTATCCGTTTTGGCCGTAACTAAATATTCATTAAATTTTAGTCCTACTCGTAGCTAACTTTTAATTAACTTTCCTAATTTGATCAAACTTCTCGACTTTTAAAATAAGTCATTATCATCAGTACATTTTTGTGTTTATAACAAACTAAAAAACGTCGTTTGTTACAAAAGTAAACTTTGAAATTGATTTAATATTCATTTACTGCATAAGCGAGACAAAGGGATAAGGCTTTTTCGTCCTTATAGACACCTAGTATCCGATTTTATTGCAGAATTTGATTTACGTATACTGCCATTTATTTAATTATGCATTTTGGTTGCTTAAAATTACAAAACCGTTACACTGGTTTATTTAAATTTAATTTAAATTTAAGAATGTTCTATCCTTTTTCCACTCTTCTTCTCTTCTTCTTCTTCTGCCTACAGCTCGGTGT
>JXOV01007711.1:0-10626 GCA_001014945.1 Clogmia albipunctata | reverse complement strand
TGTTATCAAATGCCCTATCTATTCATTTGCCAATCTTTTACAATTGAACAATTGTAACGGTTTACTTTTCGGCAAGAATTCCATATTTGCACGGCAATTGTCTCCAATTTGATGAAATTACAAATTGTTGTCATAACCATATCTCTGCACATTATTACATAATTGAAATATTTTTAGTTGATAATCTTTTATTTAAAAATAAAGTAACAAAGTCAATATCACGTGTTCACCTTTAAAAACGACAATTTAATTTAAAAATGACGCCATCGCTTGTCAGCGCTGACAATACGGTCTGGCGCCGTTCATTCAAATTAAAATCCCTTATTTTCGCCTCGTCCGTAATTGTAGTGCAAAATTTATGAGACCGTTTCACGTTTATGGCGTTATCGAAGCGGCTTCCTAATTGAATTCCTGGCGACACCACTTTCTTCTTTTACGATTTCTCCTCCTCTTTTATCAGATAATTTCACGAAATTTATTTCCAATTTAATTGTCGGCAACAAGATAATTAGTTTCGGCTCATGTTTTGCGGTTTTAATTGTATTATCATTTTTTAAATGTATTTTTTTAAAATTTAATTAACAGTTACATTAGTAGATTGTTTCATTAAAATCAGTACAAATGGTAAAACCATAGATTTGCAATTTTGATTTGTACTAAATAATACTAAAAAAATTTTATAACAAAATCCTCACTTTGAAATTATGCAAATAAAATGAATTACTTTACGTCTATAACATTTATTGAATTCAAAATTTAAATTTTTGACAATAAGAAAATTCTTACTGAAGAACTATCAGGGAGAGATCTCCGTCACAATTTATTCCCATGTTTTCTTTAGTCTATGATTAACTAATTATTCATACTAACCTTACGTATTTCTAATATTTAACCTCTCCTACAAAGTGGCTAAACCTATATTGCCCTCGTGTGAGGTGCTCCTATCCAAACGCTTTCCAGATTACTTAAGGAAACCACTATCAGGATAGCAACAAGTTAGTTAGGGTCAGAATTGCTGATAGGCAAGGAGAGCTTGGACAAATTACGTGGAGGGGCGTATGGGTGTCCACCACATAACACGTTTTCGCACACCTCACAATTATCAGTTTTGACTTCAAATTCAATCAAAAGTCCCAAATTCATCTGCATCAAAGGCTTTTAGAAGTTACAAATATTATTATAGTAAATGTCCCTCTATTAAGTACAATCTGTTTTTAATATGAGAACACTTTTGTTCGACAAGCCTTTGAAGATCCGATAAGTAATTGATAATTTTTTTACTTTTTCAACCGCAATTTTCATCTTATTTTTGTGACATAAATTTTAATACTATTTTAAATTAATATTTCTGAGATACATTTAAGTATGTTTAATTAAAACATCATATTATATTTGTAATAAGTTCAATTTTAATATAATTTTTTTAAATTTAAAAATTATTTGTAGAAATTGTTACCATAAAAGTTCACATAAAGCTTTAGTTCTATACTCCGTCGTACTCCATGGTAACTTATACACTATAAAATAGTCCAATATATAAATTTTATGAATCAGTTGAGAACTGGTGTCAGTTTGAATTCTATCAAGTTATCTTAATACAATGTGCTTCAAATCGCCCGTTTTCCGTGGTATCTTCGAAAAGGCAGGAACATCAAAACCATCGCCCGCTTTCGCTATGGAAACGAGGAATGTGGTAAAACCAGGTGGCAGCCGAATCGGAAATGCAGAGCTTGTTGGATGGAGGACGAGTCAGTTGAGCACATGAGAGACTGCTGTTGTCCGGACCCGAGACCATTTGAGATACTGTTGGATGAGCGAGGAGAGACAGGATGCGCAGAGTTAAAAATAATTAACCATAATAATTTTGTAAAATGAAGTAAAGTACAGTATAGCATTGCATAATGCATTGTATATAATAAAAAATAAATATTCAAAAATTAAAAACAATGATAATTAATTCTAAATAATTAACCAAAAATTAATTGCAATAATTATACATCTCTATTCTCAATTAACCACTTTAATGATAGTGAACGAAACGCTATTAAAAATTACTAATTTTAAAAAATTTATATAGTTTTACAAAAAAAAAAAATAAAACTTTTATTTTAAAAATTCCTTAATTTACCAGGTTTTGTGGATATTTAAAGATTATTAGATTAAAGAGCGGATCCCTAAAAATTTAAATAAATTTTCACCAAACTTCAATTTTGATCAGAATGAAATCATAATATTTGCAATGAAAAAAAGTTAGGGAGACAATATTTATTGTCCGACGTACGGCGGGCTTTCCAGTCAAAGTACACAATATTTTCTGAAATCAGATAATGTAATCTCGCAAAATTGACCACGAATACGGACCAAGGAAATCGAGATAACAAAATTCAGTTAATATCCGTCGTTTGTCTTTGTTTGCTGTCTGTTAATTGGATGTGTAGAGTAAATAGCGAGATTAACTTTTGGTATGTTAGCATTTCTATGAAAAGATTAATTTCTCGAAAAAACCTTTTGCACAATAAAAGCTCAACTAAGTAGAACGCGGTAACGGTTTGACCTATTTTAATGAAAATTTGTAGGCTGGCGAGGTAGGACGAGTAAAAGATTATTATTTAACTTTTATACCCCTCAATAATAAAGGTAAGACACCCCAATTTTGTAACCTACTTCCCTTTAAATTATTTTTATTCGCGTCTATTTCTTTGCTAAACTACAAAAATTAGTAAAAAAATAATTAAAAGGCAAGAAGACGTTTGCTAGGTGAGCTAGTATAAAAAAAATCTGCATTCCATAATGCGTATTTTGAGGTTTGATGTATCAACTTTACCAAACCTTGATCAAAATGGACTCAAAATAGAAATATTACATTAATAGAAAACTGTTGTTGAACATGAAGTAATTTCAACCGATAAAGAGATTAAATATCTAGAACATGGACGCTATAAATCATATCGTGACAAATAACTAGCTGACCACTTCCTTAAACTTAGTCTGGTGGAAATGTGTTGATACTTGATTGTGTGCTATTAATTCCATTTTTTACGCAACGTCTAGGCGCAAAAAAAAAGTGGAAACCAAGGAAGTGAATTAACTAGTTTCATGCACCACGACACCTTTGCTTTTCAGACAAAGTCTAGATGATCGATCAATTACTTTTGTACTTTACATACGCACTAGATTTTTTCCTAATTACAATTTTAAAGTAAACCTGAAGGGAACCAAATTTAAAAATTAACTCGAGCCCTCTACAGTCATTTTGTTGCTATTAGTTAGTATAATAAAATTTATTTATGCATTTTTGAAGCTTAAAATTGATATTATGACACTCAAATTTGTTCTGTCATAGTTGTTATTATAGCAAAAGTGCTTTAATGAATTCTTTAAAGCACATGTGCTTTTTTTTATTATTAATGTGTGCCCTCCGTCAAANTGAAATCGATCAAATTTATATGTGCGTCAGTTTTGCTATGTAAGGTTTAACTGTATTTGTGGAAGTANTGTGTGTTTTTGATTGTTTTACCGGATGGTTTAAATTAAAATTTGTACAAAATAGTAATAAATCATCTGTTTACGGTCATTTTAAATTCAAAACAATCCATTAACGAATATTATTTCCAAACGGACCCAGTCAATCCTACCCGCCCAGGGATCGAACCCTTGACTCCGAAGAGAAGGCTGGTTGCGTTAACACATCGGCCACGAAGCGTTTATTTATCGAACGGATGCAGGATTAAAGCCTGTTTTGCTTTTCGTGATAAAATAAGTCCGACGCCATGTAGCCTGGTTTGTCCTCCACTGTATAGAAAGAGTTCTCCCGTTTGGGAAGTAAACTCTCCCTGGTCTGTCCATCTAAACTCAGCGACCCCCAGCACTTCTATCTTGTAGTCCTCCATCACTTTACAAGCTTGTGCCAGGCTTGATGGTTCCGATAGAGTGTGGACGTTCCATTGTGCAATACGCGAGTCGTTTTTATAACTAAATAAATTTATCTTCTCTGCGCTAAGCGCGTGGCATGAGTTTTGCACCTCAAAATCCGATGTGCATGCTGTATCGACCGGAGCCGATGCAGGTGAATTATCTCTCAAAAGGTTACCACTTGGAGACCATATTCTTTGCGTTTTGGAACCCATGTTCGAAAGATTGAAATAACTAATTGCTGTTTCTTGGGTAGAGTGTCCTAAGCGACTATGTTACCAGCACAGTGCACTGCAGAACCAGTAGACCATCTTACTCGGGCTGTTAACGCCACCGTTGACCCTACTCGTGGGGTTCTTCCGCTGCCATCATATACCAATGTACCCTGGATCACTGTACATTGGTCTGCTATTGTCTTTTGCTCTCCCGCAAGAAGTCTCACTGGGGTTGATACGCAATCTTCAGTCAATTTGCTAGGATTAGTAGTGCCACCGCGTACAGGAATTTGAGTAGGAGAGGTTGGAACTAAGTAGTTTTATCTTATAAGTAACAAGTTACTTCGCATCACTTCCCCTTTTGGCAGTAGACGTAGTACATTGACAAAAAAATTTAAGTGAGATAAAATCAATTTTGTGCAACAAAAATGCATATTAAAATGGTCAATTTTCATTCGTCTAACTGTTTCACAATTATTAATTAATTTACACAAATATTTGCATGTTGCAATTTATAATAAGTATTTAGCTCAAATTTCACAATAAAATATTTCAAATTTAAGTAATACAGACCTTAATTTGTATACGTCATAATTGACAATTGCTGATTTCAATCTGAGTAGAAACAATTTTCACACGATTGCGAATTGGCATTATTGTAACTTCTAATTAAACAATTTTACAATATTTCGAAGTGAATTTAAAATTCATTAAATAGTTAATAAAAATTATTTTAAAAAAACTAACGTAAACTTCATTATAACTGTCCTTTATCTTACTAATTGTTTATCCATAACTAACCCTTATTTTTTTCCTTATACTGTGTTTGACGTATAATGCCCATGTGAGCGGTGCCGTATGGCGAGTCGATGGAACATACAGTGCGAATTGAGGATATAGTCGCACCCGTTTATACAAAATCCATTTAACCACAAAGAAGCTGTATCTTCAAAATTACATACGTAATATCTTTTAACAGTTTACAACTATAGGTCTAAGCACTTTTGCAAGGACTTAGATCAATTTTGCGAAATTGTGAAAAAAACGAAAAACCGCAAATGTCGAATGGGTCATCGTTATAGCCGCACCCTCTTTTCTCCGTTATGGGGCATTATTAAATCAATCTATTGATTGGGGTAGTAAGGCAAACCGAAATATATCCAGAATTGTAAAAATTTAGGTCGCGATGTCACAGCAAGTCGGTAGTAGCTCATGTTGAAAGTATAATTTCGAAAATCAAAAAAATATTGTAACACGAGCTGTGTGACTTGTTGGAATCACAGCTCCTGGGCATCATGGTTGTTCAATTCTGGAATAAAAAAGTTAGTAATCATGGCTCTATACCGATCACCATTGACTGTAACGATCTGGCCATCATCGTTTCTAAAGTACGGACCAATGATTCCACCAGCCCATTAAGCGCACGAAACAGTCAGTTTTTCTGGATGTAACGGTGTTTCAACATACACTTGGGGATTAGCTTCCGCACAGAACCATTGCTTTCGAAATAAAATTGCACTATTTACAAGCGTCGTTCAGACGTGAGTATATTCATGATGAATTGCCAAACCAAACTGAAATCACTTGACAGCTGTTAAATCGGTCACCTTCTTGAACAGTGATGCCAACTTAAAGTTCTCGAAAAAAACACTCTTAATTATGAAATTTTTTTATACATATTTTTTTACAAATTCAAGCAATTTGTGTAATCGAAAATATTCAAAAAGCCATATGACTAACAAATTTAATTATACCAAAAATTTTTAAAGTACCCTATAATAGGAATTCAAAATATTCAACATAGCTGTGTAACAATTCATTGGCAAATTATTTCTTTACATACTGAAAAGAGGAATTTAGAAGTTATTACTGTTATTCTCAACAATTCGCTTTGAAACAGGTTTAGACTTGAAGAAAACTTTGTATTACGGATTACCAGTGTTTGATGTAGTTGTGATACAAAGTGTTCACTTAGCAAACATCTTGTCAGCTATTGTTCCAGTATCTAAGAGTCATCTAAGAGTGTATCCAAAATGGCTACTCAAATTCGGAAATTACGGTAATCAATTCTGCAGCAGTGTGTTGAAATTAGTAAATTTATTTACAACTTTATGTTGCAAATTGTGGAACTTCTAATTTTAAATATATACGAGTGTGGATCTGATCTCTGCAATTAACGATTGCCTTGTGAGGATGCCTCCAAAAGGAAAAGCAATCATAGGCAATTTTCGCGTCTCTATAAAATTAAATTATTATTTGTTTCTATTATTTTGGATGTATGGATGTATGCTTCGTTTCGAACAACGTGCAGAGCTCTGGTGTGGATGGAAAAGTTTTCATATTGAACAAGAAAACACACGTATTGATCATGTTTTTAATTTAATTTTTCTTTTAGTTCCATTTTTTTAGTAAGAAGTTTCTATAATTTTTTTCACCAGTTTAAAAATTTATTTCCTTAACACCTTCAAAATAGGCTTATTTTGCGGAGATAAGCTCTTAATACGTTTCACATTTCTCGCCAACTTGTAACTTTTTCGAGTTTGAATCCTGAAAATAGTCGTATTGGGACTTGTCTAGAGAATATAAAAGATTAAATTTCATTTCCTAGTCTAATTCGACCATTTTGACCTTCGTAACGGAAGAGGATAATGAATTTATTCTTTAATTCAGCAACAAATCTTTACAAAATTTCATCATAGGCAAGTCCTATTTTCCTTTTAGCCTTTCCTATGAAATTGACGCAGATCATATCTTGCAAATTTCCTTAAATTGAATCTATTACCTTTTTGGCGATTAAGCATTACTTATCTACTTAGGAAGACATTAGCCGGTTGCAGTATACTATTCGACTGTTTATGCTCAGTGGGTAATAGTACGTATATATTAAGGATTTGCCATCAATTTCGAAATGATGATAAAAAATTATATGGATTGTGCTTAGCATTGCTTTGTCTTACTGAGTACTTAACCCTTAAATGCCTAAGAGGGCCTTTAGGCACGCTGACTTTGAGTGATAATATATAATCGGCAAAAGCAATTTTTAAATGTGTTAAAGTAAAGAACTGTCAATCATGCATATCAAGCGTCTGGTTAAGAAAATTAGAAGTCCGTAAGTGCTCTCTGAATGCTTTCAATTTTGAGAAGCTGTAAAATCCAAAATTTATTGTGTCCAGTGCCAGTACAATTTAAAATTTTGAATGCATAGTTGTTGTTGTAATTTGTTTGGAGGATATGAATGATTGGTGTTATTTGAAAGAGAATAAAAGTGTTTGGTTAGAGTCAAAGTTAAAATTGGTGTTTTATATTATTTGAATTGACTATTGTGGCTGGAAAATAGAAAATCGGGCTGGGAAAGTCAGCCTGTAACAAATTATATAATTTTTTAATTATTTGTCTTTGTCAAATCAATAAAAAATTGGGCATTACAGGTTTAAATATATGGAACTGGAAGTATACTATGTTTAGAAATAAAACCAAAACAGCTTATTTCGAAAACTTTTCAGTCCACCTTCGTAAAATAGGATTTAAAAATATTTATTATCACTAATATATAATTCATAAACATTTTATATTGAAAATAGGGATCAAGACAATAATAGTCACTCCCGACCTGGTAGAATGAGGTGGGTAGGTAGATTTGAGAGAATTGGTAAGAACAGAATTTCTCTCTCGTTTTTTTCATTAGGGGAGTATTACCAATTTGAAAAAAGTATTTCAAATAGACTCATATGGATGTTTATAAATATTATGAAATAAATTTAAAGTGATCAATTATTTAAAAAATAAAAAATCGCTACAGATTTCAAACACGAAATGAGGATAAAAAACACATTTAAATCACTTTCAACACATTAAAACACACACAAAATTAAATGAACACTATAATTTATATAAATGTGTAATTAATAAATATATAAAAATAGAATTCAAACTTTTATCTTATCAAAACACAAATAAAATCAATTTCATCTTAATTTTTTCGAAAAAAACACAATTATATTTAATTTTACAAAAATTAAAAAAAAAGTAATTGAAAAGTTGTTCTTGTTTTTCTAAACAATTCTCAAGATGTTTAGAGATGAAAACAAGCTTTGTATTACCGATTACCAGTGTTTGATGCAGCTGCAATACAAAGTGTTTTTCAACTTGGAAGGGTTTAATTTTGCAATAAGCTTAACATGCATATGTGATATCCGGCAAAATGCTTAAACTCATTTGTCTACTGATGATCCAATGAAATTTCCATTTTTCATTCCTCTCGTTTAATGGGACTTTTTGCATCTCTTCTGTCTCCGTTGTTTATGTTATGCTTTTAGGAATATTCAACTCGTCAAAAGAAGTATGCTTATTTATAATATAATTATAGATATGCCTGGATGTAATATAGACAGAAAAATAACCCAAAGATATTAAAAATAATGTATGAAAAAATTATATCAAATAAATTTTAACGAAACTTTTGAGTTGATTTGTATAAATAAGTGATGAACGAATAAAGAATGTTTCAATTTTTACGTTTTTATCAAAAACTAAAATAGGAATCTTATGTTATAGGACGAGCTTGTCAGACGGATGAACTCTATAAAAACAAACAAACAAGTCGACTGCTAATGACAGAAGGGGAGAAAAGGAAAAATAATTCAAAGCGTTAGCTTCGAGTGACAAATGGGAAACAATACGACATGAAATGCAAAACAATGACTATTGTTCCAATTTGGCGCGATGTTCCATCAGATGGGACTTCCTGCTGACGGAAACATAACCTATTTTAACAATATCAGGATACAAAAGCAAAAAAATTGACATTTTTCGGAAATTTTTGCAACAAAATAGCACAAATGTAACACAATTATACACTGTGAATTAAGGTCAAAACAGCACTTGTTTTCCCATGATATCTCTGGACTCAAAAGTCCTTCACACACAATATATCTCTTAACAGATTACAACATCATGTCATAACAGATTTACAAGGATTTGAATAGATTTTGCGAAATTTCGATAAATCGAATAACCGCACTTGGCGAATGAGTCAGCGTTATAGCTGCACCCCCTTTACCCCGCAAGGGGGTCGATAATAAGAGACATTATGAAACACTATGGTTGTTTTAAGCTACGAGCCTTAAAGAAGGCTCGATTGTTTAATAATGCTTATCGAACGTGTTTTATACACAGTTTATGAATTTTAAAAATAAAATTACACAAAAATAAAAAAAAATAATTGTTTAATTAAAAAGTTTGTTAAACCGCTCTTAATTAAAAATTTTAAATATTTTGCATTTCTCTCTCTCTCTCTCTTACTACATAGCCGCAAAGCGTAGTTAAAAAATTTTCAATAGGTGGTTTGTCAAATAATAATCGTTAATATTGGCTTATTACAGGTAAGCCACACCCTTCTTCAAAACTAACAACCATATAAATTTGGAGAATTTCTTTTACGGAGATCACACTTTAATTACGACTTTGACAGAACAAAGTTGAGTGTCAATATATCAATACTGAGCAACAAAAATGCATAAAAAATTTTTATGTTGCAGTTAATTCTGAAAGAAAGCATCACAATAAAGGATAATACTCGAAAATAAACTATATATTATATTTCAGACACGAACTAAACAGAGCTGGATTATTTTATTTTTTCTTTAATCATTTAAATTTATTTTTGAAATTTTAACGATCATTGTAGCTATTTCTGCACCAGCTCATGTTACCTCAACCCTTTCAAAAGAACCCGATTTTTTTACTCGGAATATGATAATACCATCGAAACATCATATAAAGAACATTCGTTTATTGAAACCGTAAAGACGAAAAATAATTCAAAAACTGAATGTAGAAGGAATGCTTAGGATTAACAAAAGTATTGTTCCAGAACAAAAAGTATAATGTAGTCTTCTCAGTTTTCTCTCTAAACTCCCTAAACTATAATTTAAATTCAATTTTAAATATTAATAAATTTAAGACCTATGGTGCATATATTAAAATTAACATACTGAAATGAACTTCCTTACTAGTGTAAGATTCTCCTCAGAACCAAGTTGTCAACAGGATTGAAACAAGACACTTTCGTCAAGTATTTTAAAACTTTTCCAATTTATTGAATTTCAGAAGTTTTTCATGTTGCATTGTATTGGACAAGGTTTCACATGTAATGAAAGTAATTGTTTTGTACATAAAAGAAGACATTGCAAATCTAATTGTCTTGTCAAGTCTTTTCAAAACAGAACAAAATGTGAAATGGAAACTTTTTAACTTTAAGTTCCGGTAACAAACTCTTCCATTTGTCAACCGTGATAATTGCAATTTATAATTAATAAACTAGCAAAAGTTTACGAGTACACATCCGGTTTATACAGTTCTGGTCAATCGTATTTCGTTGCCATAAAAATTACTTCTAAAGGGCTTCTTCTAAGTTTGAAAGTAGTTATTTAAACAACGTGTGGGAAAAATGAAATATAATTAAAATAGAGTAATAATAATAATATTTATTAACGCCCCT
>JXOV01007708.1:4195-16070 GCA_001014945.1 Clogmia albipunctata | reverse complement strand
TAATTATGGTTCATTTTCCCCACACGTTGTTAAAAGAACTATTCCAAAAAAGTTTAAATTGATTGATATTTTTTGCTTTTTTAACTTAAATAGTTTTATTATATTTTATTAGAACTATATATTTTTAGAAAAGTTATATTACGAACTTCAGTATTTTATTCAAATATCGATTTTTTGTCAGAAATTATAATTGATTACTCCGATGTGATGTGGTTTTATCGACAGATATAACGAGGATAGTTTTTTTTACCATAAATGCATTGTTTGTGTGCGCAAAACTGGTCAACCGTCAGTGGTTTAAATGTTTAAACTTGATAGTACTAAACCAAGTCTTACAAGCGTTTTAGTACACTTTTTGGAAACATTGTTCTTGCCGGACAAGAACTTAATTTTAAGTAAAATGCAGAAATATGTGAATAGATTTAGGAGTGGGAACTTCTCAGTAAGTTATTAAGTTACAACATTCTTGACTGTCATGGAAGTTTTGTGTTTAATTTAGAAGGAATTTCAAAAAGAAAATTTGGAGGTTAACTCGATGTTATCTTTCTACCAATTTTTAACATAATTTAATATCTTTTCAGCTCCTCTTGTCCCGACTATGGTCAGGCAGTGCCAATGACAATCCTTTAAAATACACAGAAACAGACCTACAGAGAGCATTACATAAGAGATTTCCAAAAGTAGAGCAAAATCTTTTAAAAACTCCTAAAAATTCAATTTTCTAACATTTTCTTTAATTTTAGGCCCAAGAAGTAGTTGTAACAGACGTGTCTGGAGGCTGTGGAGCAATGTACGAGATTTATGTCAAATCAGAAGAGTTTAAGGGACTAAACACAATTAAACAACACAGATTAATCACGGAAACGCTAAAAGAACAAATTAAAAACATGCACGGACTCCGGATTCACACAGAAGCAGTGAAATAGAGAAAATCTCTCGAATTTATTGTAGAAATTACAATTGATTTACGTTTTAATAGGCAAAAATTGATTATTCTTTGTTTTTTGTGATAAATTAAAAAAAAAAGTACTAAAAACTCACCAAATAAATCTTGTTGAATTATTTGTCACAGTTATTTCACAGATTTGTTCACAGGTTAATACTTAACACAGCTGAAATATGGAAATATAACAAATAGTTTTTAATCAAAACAAATAAATTATTCTAAGGAAGAAGAAGACAATATTTACCCAAATTCAGTTGACCGTCTTTTGTTTGAAAAAATACCAATTTATTGTGGTATAAGCTAGCTGGGTATAAGCACCCTTAGAAGACCATGAAAACTTTCCTTCTTTTAGGAAACTGGAGTTAACGGCAGCAGGATGTTAATTTTTCATTGATCACTTGTTTTCAGTGAATTAGTGATCAATTAGTATATATTAAAGAAAAAAACTTACAAAAGTGTACACTGGCAATTTTAAATAATAAATTCAACTAAAACTTAAAAGAATGATGCCGAAACAACCTTAAACTGGGGTAGCGTAATTTATAGGGGTATTAATTGCCGTCCTAGGGGCGCTAATTAACTATATTATTGTAGTTTACCCGTCACTCAGACCTTACACTAGGGCAGTATAGTTCTGATTCTGAACACTTAACAGAAAAAAATTGTCGTTACTTATATGTACAGTTAGTAAGAATCGTGAAAGATATTTTCGGAATACAAAGAATAATATATAGTTCCTAACTAAATTTTTGTATTGCAGTATAATGGTTCCTTTAAACGATCTTCATAAAGATTGGCATGGGATAGATTCAAAGTCTAACTAAACCCGCCATTTAGCATCATCGCACAATAAAGCAGTAAAGGTATCTGGACACTTTGGAAAAGGGTTTGTTGTTAGTTATATGTCCAGTAATGTATTGCGAAAAACATTTCCGGGCTACATTTTATTTTTTTAACTTAAAATTTTATTCTATTCCTTACTACATAAATTTACACAAAATAAGAAGCAAAACTTGACACGTACACGCCGGTGATATTGAAAATTCATGAGCAGTAAAAAAATAACGTTAAGCGACAAACCGCCCCTACTTAAAAATCGAAATTCTCGAATAATTGCTATTGTGAGATAATTAAATTGGATGTCAATGGAATCTGTATTTTATTAGCAAATGACTGCAATTTTAAAAATAAAAATAGTGCAAGCATTAAAACTATGACTGTTTGAAATTTAGACATTTAAAGTACCGTTACTTCATACACGAGCAGTAAAATGAAGACACCAATCCCATAGCCAGAAAGGTAATTCCTGGTTCTGTAACTTTGCAATCTTTTGCGTTCCCCTTTGCCAACCCTTACCTTAAATATTTGTTCGGACGTTACGAGTTTTCAATGACAACGACGTGTTAGTCTCTATGTGTAGGAGTTCTCAAATAACTATTTCGGACTAAAAATTGTTTTCTCCCTGCACTTGTGCCCCTTTTATGACTTTTGGAGTAATAGGATCAGATGCCAGTAGATGTACCATCGGCTTGTTATTTGTTAACGGCGCACGTGGGCAGTAAAGGTAAGTTATAAGATTAGAGATTAGTTAGGTAAGGGAAACTTTATTTTACAAACAGAATGCGAATATATTCTTTTAATTTTGATCAAGGGAATTATTTGACAAAATTTTTTAAAATCAAAGAAAAAGATATATTTTTTTCAAAATATTTTGTTTATTGTAATCCAAAAACTCATCCCCAAATAAAAATTATTCAATGTTGATGGATGACTATCGTTGCATAAATCCGTTTCGCAAATGACACAAGAATAGACTCTGTTGGTTTTCTCAAAGAATTTACATGTCATTTTATCTGTGCATTTTTTCTCGTAATATTCCTTAACCGTATCTAAAAACTTTAAAAATAATTTAAATTTTTTAAAAAAAACTTCAAACCGTTTCACCATTGAATGCGTGAAGGTGGATGCAGGAGCGTTCCTCTGGTTTGCACTCCACTACTTCGGCGTAGGCACATTTCCTTCGTTTTTCGAAGCACTGAAAGCACTCAAGAGCACCACAAACGTGAACAAGAAGTGCAAAAATCAAAAACATTGTAAACTTATCCATTTGTCACTAGTTTTGATTAGAATTACAAAACCTACTTCGATTGATAATGGAATATTTTTGTTACTGGTATAAAGTAGTTGAAATAGTTATTAAATAAAATGTTTGTTTTTCATTATTAAAGAATTTCATAATCAACTAATAAATTTCTTTCCATATCAAATCTAAGTCAATTATTTTGGAAACGATGACAAACTTGCATTCAAGATGATTCTTCACACTTTCCTCATTGAAGAAACTTTACACCCTTGTAACAGAAATACTTATTACATATTAGTTTTTTGGAGTCAATTTGAAAATACGAAATAAATACGTATTTGTAATATTGATTTATTATTTTTATTTTATTTTTAAAGTCTTATATTGCACTTTAATATCGAAATGTTAGTTTTACNTTGAAGAAACTTTACACCCTTGTAACAGAAATACTTATTACATATTAGTTTTTTGGAGTCAATTTGAAAATACGAAATAAATACGTATTTGTAATATTGATTTATTATTTTTATTTTATTTTTAAAGTCTTATATTGCACTTTAATATCGAAATGTTAGTTTTACGACATCAATTTGAGTTTCGTAATGCGTCACTTTTTTCACTAGTGAAAATTTAGATCTTTTTTTACTAGCGAAAAATCTTCAAATGAATTCTGTCTTAATGTTCAATTTCATTTGCCATTTAGGGAACAAAATGCAATTTTTCGTGATATAGATCATGTCATGTGACTGTCATAATAGAAAAATTTTCTTTGCATTTTTTCCATGTTTCCGAAAAATTAATTAATTTTTATACCATAATCACTCTCACATCCCATAACCTTTATTGAAAAAAATGGGTTGAGCTTAGAGCAAAACTTTTACCTGAATTTTGATGGTAGATTACTAATTTAATTTTTATATTTTAAAGCGCTGCCATAGAATTCAATTCGAAGGAGCTAGGTTAGAGCTCTGATTATACAGTATTTTTTTCTTTTGAATTTTATTACTCGTTTTCACTAACCACATTCTGTGATTAATATTTGCTTAAAATCATTTTCAACAAAAAATAATATCCCCGGCCTGTCGAACTGTCGAACAATTAATATCAATACTATTTGTTCGACCATAGATAGGGTTTCAAAGCTTGGATAGAATGCATAGACCCGAAAAGATAAACTGGATCTTTATATAATAATAGTAATTTGCTGCCATTTATTAAATGGATACAAATGAAACTTGCGAATGGGATGGTCTACTTCGTAGTATATGTTCTGTCTCGTTGGTCTGTCATTAAATAGACTCATTATGTTAAGTTGTTTTATTAATAATTACTAAAAATTGATTGTTGTGTCGTCGAAAAAGAAAAAGAGAAAAAAGTACAAAAAAAGTTAGTAGTACGAAAATCACATATTACGAAACTACATTCAATAAAATAATAATTCAATTTTGATAAATAGCACAAATAAAAATTATTAATTATTTTTTGTCAATAGTGTTACTTATCATAATGAAGAGAAATCGTAGCCACCCACAAACAAAACGTTTACATCAACATAAAAAATGGCTGCATTATTGAGTTTTTCTGTTAAACTGGGGATACTTTTAATATTTTTTGGCTTCATTTGTTATTCAGAAGGGCGCTATTGTTATTCTTGTCGAGGTCAAGATGGAGGAGACGTAAGTGTGCCAAACATGAAACTTTTACAAGAGTTTTAATCCAATTGTTCCTATTTTTTTCAGTGTTATCCAACGATCAGCGTTGCCTGTAAGGATAATGAGACGTACTGCATCAAAGTCTTTGCTCATTGTCGTAAGTTAAACATGATTTACTTTATTCATTTATTTCTATATTAAATTAAATCTCCTTTTAGCTGAACAGGGTCCATTCATGGTGAAGAGTTGTAGCACTCGTATGGGCTGTCACGAATATAAGCACAAATACAAACTGTACGACTGCGTCCTTTGCACTGGGGATCACTGCAATGGAGCTCCTGCTTTGACTCCCATTGGATTGATATCTATTCCTATTTACATTTTGATTTTAAAAATAATATTATAATAGAAACTGTACGTGTGTTTAATTGTTTTCAATGCTGAGAAAAAACAATTTTCTAATTATATTTGAACACGAAACCAGTACACACAAAAAAGAATTTAAGTTAAAATTAAAACATTAAATTAAAGAATGTTGATTAGAAATCTGAGAGCTGCCATAATTTAATTGAAAAAATGTCCAGGATCCGGTATGAACCGTGTTTTAAAGACAAAATTTTAACTGAAGTTTAAATTTTCNAAACCAATTCTATTACCCAAATTAATGAATTTAAATTAAAATTTTATAAAACATTAAATTAAAGAGACTTGATTAGAAATTTATGAGCTGTCATTATTTAATTGAAGAAAAATGTTCAAGATCCTGTTTGAAACGTGTTTTAAAGACAATATTTCAATTTCAAGTTAAATTAACATTTTTTGAAAATCTCCAGTCACAATCACATTTAAAACGAGGACGGGCTGGAAGAAAGTCCAAGCCATTCTTTTTTGTTTTATATGTAGTCCAGACAATTCGTATGATACTGAAAATATGAAATGCTGGGGTCATAATATCCATCTATTAGGTGCAATGATTTCTCAAATAATTCTTAAAATGGACCGCCATTTTTATAATTTTAATAAATTAAATTTTACATAACAATTTCGACTCGGACCGCTATGAAATTTGCGGTTTCACGAAATGAATATTACAACTTCAAAAGGTAAAACCGTTGTAGAGGTGAAAAACATGGTAAAATTATAATGGATTCCAGCACAATTGGAATTTTGCTTCAATTCAAATTATATTTGTACACGAAACTAATACTAATGCAAATAAATGGATTTAAATTAAAATTTTTGTAAAACTTAATTTTTAAGAAGGTTCACTATAAAACCTGATAACTGCCATTATTTTATTGAGGAAACATCTTCCGGATTGTATGTGCATAGTATTTTAAAGAGAAAATTTCCTTTGAAATTTAATTCACTTGTCAAACTCGAGTTTAAAAATTTGTCACTAGTTGGAGAACGTGTCGATTTGGACATTTCCAGTCACAATACATTTAAAACGAAAAACGAAAAACGAAAAGAAACGAAAAGAAGGTAAGGGAGACAGTCAGAGATGGTAAAGATAGTCAGCTTTTGTATGAAATTACTATGTTGTAATACTAGATGGCGCAACACTACTGATGAGAACAAATTTGTGTTCCAAAATTTAAACATTCTATAAGAATTTTATTAGTGGTAGCTCACCCTTAACATGTATGGGTGTGATTTTTTGTATACGTATTTTTTTTAAACTAAATTAAAATCACCGTTCTTGCCATTTAGCGAATGTGATGTCCCTTTGCAATGGTTTTGTCCATTCCATTAAACATATTTACCGTCCCTATCCTGAGCAGATTCGTAGTGTTTTTTCAAGGTTCAACTGTGAATTGGAGGAGTTAATTGATAGCCTGAACGTCGTCAGGTTTGTGAAGTCACAGTGAATCGGGTTGCTTGGGCATGTCCTGCGAATGCCAGAAACCCTACGGACCCTACGGAAGATTTTTGACACTCTTCCGGAAGGTAAAAGAAGGAGAGGACGACCACGAAGGCGTTGGCTGAATGCTGTCGAGGAGGACTTTCAAGTGATGGGAGTTAGCGGGTACCGATCAGCTGCCCGAAATAGGGACCTGTGGCGAGGCATTTGTCTTGATGCGTTGGCTCACACCGAGCTGTAAGCAGAAGAAGTTAATTCAATGGGTATCGAAACTCGATAGGATAGGAAAGTTTTTGAAAAAGGATATTAGGCTAAGTGCGCTACCAATTCGACCACAGAGGCTTATATATAGTATAAAATAGTATTTGTATTAAATATTAAAAAATGCGCTGACAAGGTGGTTTAGCAAACAGAGTTTGAGAAAGTCACAACTGTTATTTATGGTTATATAAATATTAGGTTATGTTATTTGTATTTGCCTCATGATAAATATCGAAAAAAATATAATATTATAATAAATAATTAGAACAATAGGAAAAAACTATGTACATTCTTGTAGATTAATAATTGTGTCATTGTCTACTTTTTTATAAACTTCAATGATCTTTCAATTCTAAACTAAGCCGACATTTGTTAATGAATGGACAGTAGCAGTTCTCATGTCCGAATGTTCAAAAACATTTTTCGCAATCGAAAAGTAGTCTTTTTTAAACATTAATTGGTAACTGTAACTGTAACGGTTTACTTTTCTGCACGGAGTTCTGAAATAATTCAAAATTTGTACGCAAACTGTCATCAATTTAATGAAATTAGAAATTGTTGTCATAACCATATCTCTACACATTATTATTGAAATATTTTCTGTTGAGAATTTCGTTGTAAATGGTTGCGGCACAATTTGAAAAAACCGCTGGGTCTTACATGTCACCAATTTAATGAAATTACCTATTATTGTCATAACAAGTTTATTATTTAAATATGAAATTGTCGTTGTGATTTGTGGTTACACAATTTGAAAAGACCGTTTTGAACGGTTTCACTATTAATAATCGATTGACTAATATTTTTTAGAATTACACAAAATAACGTTCGATACACATGTGAAAACTTTATTTCTTCACTTATATTGAAATATACTATTTTGCACTCATAATGCAAGGATAGATGATCAACATCGATTTCAGTTTTATGCACTGGTAAAAATTTACAATTTTTATTTTACTAGTGAAAAAAAGAAAGTCATAATCTACGAATAAATTTTGTATCAAAGAAAAATTTCAGTTACCATTCTGTCCTCTAAACTGAATATCATATTTATTTATCGTTTGCAAAAAAATAAAACCCATAACTTGAATAATTTTTCAATATTTTGATCAATATTGTTATTTAACGAAGAGAAATCTAAGCCACCCTTAAACAAGTGTTTACATAAAGATAAAAAATGGCTGCATTATTGAGTTTTTCTGTTAAATTGGGGATACTTTTAACATTTTTTGGCTTTATTTGTTATTCAGAAGGACACTATTGTTATTCTTGTCGAGGTCAAGATGGAGGAGATGCAAGTGTGCCAAATATGTAACTTTTACAAGAGTTTTAACCAATGTTCCTTATTTTCAGTGTTATCCAACGATTAGCGTTGCTTGCAAGGGCAATGAGACGTACTGCATCAAAGTGTTTGCTCATTGTCGTATGTTAATCATAACTTACTTTATTCATTTATTATTTTTCTGTGTTAAAATTCAATCTCCATTTAGCTGAACAGGGTCCATTCATGGTGAAAGGCTGCAGCACTGGATTGGGCTGTGAGGAATACAAGCAGAAATACAAACTGTACGACTGCGTCCTTTGCACTGGGAATCACTGCAATGGAGCTCCTGCTTTGACCCCCATTGGATTAATAGTCAGTCCAATTTACATTTTGATTATAAAAATAATATTCTAATAGAAACTGTACGTGTATTTTAATATTTAGAATGTTGAGGAAACGTAATATTTTTATAAAAAGAATTTTTTGCATTCCCGTATCGAAACATACACTTTTCGATATTCATTTGAGTTTCATAATGTTTCACTTTATGGCACTTTTTATTTCACTAGTGAAAAAAATGTCATAAACTATCCAACAAATTTGACTCACAGTCAAAATTTGGTCGCCATTGTTCCCCTTAAACTGCAGAAAATATTAGTCTCGGCTATACCAAAGGACCATGATTATGTTTCAAATAAATTAACGTTTCCTGTTTTAAATTTTTATTATCTACCGTTTAAACAGCCACCTGCATATAATTTAGCTTTATTGTTCGATTTTTGGCACATTACGTAGATATCAGAGATAAATCTGCTTAACTGTAATATAAGTAAATTATATTAATAGCCTTTTATTGCCTTAAATGCATATTTATTTTCCATAAATTAAAGCAAACAAATGTTTCATGTCACAATAAAATAGGCATTTGCCTTATGGCCAAGTAGTTTAGAGAAAACAAACTCTATTAGTTTGAATTCCAACCGTTAACGGTAAATTTACAATTTAAGATTTCACTTGAAACATTTGGGAACATGTCAATTTTTTAATTTTCCTAGTAAATAATGAAATTTAATGTGAAATTGTAAAAATTTCAGTGCTCATTGGTGGACTGCAAAAAACGTTACGTCCTGCTCGGGTGTAAAGTCCTGTTTTTTTAACTCGGAAACGATGAAATACTGGCCTTCAGCTCGAATGTTTCACACTCGTTTTATTCGTTAAAAACAGTTGACTTTACAGCTTTGTAGCACAAATAACTATTTTAATGTGATATTTGGAAATATTTGTTGTTGAATTTTTATGAATTTCTTGTTTATTTGGTTTTGTTTCGCTTATCATTAATACGAGTAATACAAACAATTAAAGAGACGCGCCATCTCTCCCAACTGTTTGGAAAAGATGCCATGCTATTATTTATTTCCATATATTCTAGTATTATAGTTTTATTTAGGAAATATATTACTAACATGCTCTGGAAGCTATGGAATCGCGATTGTCAGGAAAGAGACCGGTAAGCAGACCTAGGAAACGATAAGATAGATAACAATAAATGAAACCGGAGAAGGACTTTTTGGAATTACCGAATGAAATGTAGTGGCCATCATTCGCCAATATTGAAGGAATAGGATTACAAAGGCGGAGGGCTTTACCAGTCCATAAGTCTATAGTGATTTATCAAAATATATAATGAAAAATATTATTCTCATTTCGAAATTAAAACTCATTCTTACAATTTGATCATAGTAACTTTTTACTTGTCTGTCAAACAATTTCACATTTGATAAACAATTTCTCTCGTACTGTTTTCCGAATGTATTCGACTGGTGTTTTGATAATTGGCCTTTTATTGTCAATAAATTCAGTGGACAGTCTTCGTTGTTTCAAATGCTTTGGTCACAATCGAAAGAGCTGTACGCTTGATAAGCATATGTTGTGCAATTCCAAACAAAACTACTGCCTCCAAGTTCATGGATTTAATAGTAAGTTCTTTTAAATAGAATATGAAAATAGCTTGTTATGATGAATATCATTTCAGAACACAAAAAGGAATTTTTTGAAAGATCTTGTGCTGACTTCACTGACTGTAAAAAATACGAAATGGAAAATACTCTTTACTTTTGTCACACGTGTAAAGAGGACTTATGCAACAATGCAAAGAAACTGCAAATTGGGTTTCAAATTGCAATGATTTGTGTAATCTTTGTTAAAATATTAGAAATAAATATTATAAATTCCTTTTAATTTAAATTTTTTTCTTGGAATTGATATAATCTAAGTAGTCATTTGTTATTTTGACAGTTCAAATAATGGTGGGGTTTAAAATAGTCTGTTTGGTTTTGTTGTTAGTTTTACAGCCCATTTGTGCCATAATTTGCTATAGTTGTTATGGTTTAGGAGGAGATGTAACCCTTGAATTATATTTTAATGCTGGCCCACTAATAATTTCGATTACAGCCCTGTTATCCCGATAGACAGCACCAATGTTTACCCTATGAAAACGCCTGCTTGAAAGTTCACGCCAAAGATCGTAACTTTTCAATTATTTCATACTCTTAAATGCCTCTAAATAGGATATTTCTTATTTTAGCGGACATGGGAGACTTTATGGAGAGGAGATGTGGTACAGAAAAGACTTGCGACTATTATACTTCAAAGCACGAGGTCCACATTTGCGCCATTTGCAAAACTGACCTCTGCAACGGAAGCAATAGGCTGAAAGACGATCACCTCTTAGGTTCCCTATCAGTCTATGCAATTATCTCATTAATAATAAAGCTGCTTAATTAATTGTATTGTTTGGTTTGACTTTTGAGCATCCAGTAATTGTTTCTCATCAAAATATTCATTTAACCCTAACCAACCCGAGACAATAAGGCTAAACCCTGTAGAAAGACAACGTAAAGAAATAATAATATTAAAATTATATTTGTACCCAAAACCAATACAAATGCAAGATGGCGAACGTCTCAATTTGGTAATTTCCAGACACAATACATAGATTTAAAGCAGTTAGTTTAAAACAGAGTTTGAAAGAGAGGTTGAAACAGAGCAAGCTGTTCTTTTTTGTATGAATTTAGCTTGCTGCCTTTCTAGGTTGTGCGTGTCAATTAACTGTAACTTACCAACACCAAGCCCCTCCCAAGAAAAAGGAAAATAATTTCTTTATAAAAGAAATCTTTTTTCAAAGTTATTGCTAAATACACACAATAAAAGCTAGTTTTGTTAATTAATATTAACAAAACAAATTTTTTTTATCGTTTTTAAAAGTTTTTTTTTTAGAATTTTCAATGGACAAATAAGGCTTAGCTATCAGCATTTTGGTCAGGGTTGGCCTTGTTATAATGCTAGTCGTGACTTACTACTTGAATCTATTATACCTAGAATAGCTGTAAGTTAAATACACTGCGTTTCTTTGAGTAAATTTTAGTTAATTGACGCGCGCCAGCTAGAAGAGCAGCATGCAAAATTCATACAAAAAAGAGAGTTTGCTTTGTTTTCAACTCTGTTTTAAACAAGGTTAAGGGAACTACCCTTTGCACCAGCGCTTGGCATTCGGCAATCGCTTGGCACCTGATCACCATTTAGCAGAAAAAGGTAGATAGAAACGTGGTGATCATTTCTTTTTCAGTGCGGAGTTAAAGGTAAAACGCACATAAGTGTTGTGGGTGGACTTGAAAGAAAGTGCAGAGAAAATTAAAACTCTTCTCTGTAGAGGGTGTCCGCTTCTCATTGCCCTCTCTTTTGAAGAAGGGTGTGTGTTCGAAATTGTACACCCGCGCGCTGGGTGCTTCTTGCTCTTAGCTCT
>JXOV01007700.1:0-10185 GCA_001014945.1 Clogmia albipunctata | reverse complement strand
AAGGGGCGCAAATAAATTATTATTATTATTAAAAGTTATTTGTAAAATCCCCCATTTCCATGTCATGGGGTTTATTCTAAATTATTATAGCAGCCAGGAGTAAAATCAAGCATAATCGTTTTTTAAAAAAGAAATTGCACAATGTAGTAAGCAGCATAGTAGGCAATGGTTCTCAGCCATTCTCGTTTCATAATCACCTTCGTTGCACTCGGGCGACAACTTTTTCTCTCGACTGGTAAAGTACTACATTACCTGTCATTGCCTAAACTCAATCCAAACTACGAAATTACTATTAATCTTCTATGAAAATCTACTCACATTAAAATACCGTCCAATGTTTCCCGTAATTTTGGCATCCATCACATAGATTTCTTCGTTCTCTCCAAACAATTTTCGCACTGGGATTGGTTTCGGCTTTTTCACCGGATCTCTAGACTTCAGCTGCTGTGTTTTCGACTTGGGTCGAAGTCGCGCCTTGATATTTTTGTCAATTTGTTTGCTCACTGATGTTACAAAGTCCTCGTCGGAGTCGTTTTCATTATCTAGTTCGTTCAGCCTCTCCTGAAAATTTAATTGAAAATAATATTAGGGATATTATTTAAGTAAGAAATATTGTCACAGAATTTTTTTTTATCAAAATGAATTTTTCTGCCAAAAATCGGACAAAATAGAAACGAAATGTTATTGCGCAACAAATTCCAAGGACGAAAGATGTGATCTGAAAATGATATAAAGGTCTTTAAGTGGTATCAAGTGGCGAATTAAATAATTATTTTCAAAATAATGTTTCTGTATCAAATTTGCATAATTAGTAGTAGGAAGAAGTGTTTAAAAATCCACATTTATCGCGAATTTTATTTCAGAAAAAATGTGCTCGGTATAAACAAGTAAATTGTGTGCCCATAAGGGTTATAGAGGCGTTCAAAACACCAGTCCCTTTCACTTTCAAACGGTATCCTGACCAAACCACTGGTTTAACCGTCTGGGTTTTATAATCGCTTCGTTGGCTAAATAAACAAGAAGAAATATAGGAGAATAATTAAGGTTTAAACCTAAATAACAGCGTTAATAATATCTTTAAAATAATTTTAAAAATGTAATTCAATTCAGAATAATATCCTCTTACCAAAGACATGCAGTTTGATATATTTATTATATCGGAAATGCCATTATTCGCAAAAACCTGTTTTGGGTCTTGGTAAACAAGAAAACAATAAAATTCGAACCAAATTTCAGTGTAGACTGCTCATAACCGACTTCTGTTATAAAATAAGGTAGATTTATTGACAATTTTTCATAATTTGACTAAAATGTGTAAATATACTCAAAAATTAACAAAAACAAGCAATTAGTATTTAACACCTTTCAGCTCATTTCAGTTTAAATTTATAGGAATATGCGATATGGAATGCTTATAATAGAATTGGTGGAAGCTATTTGAACAAATCAAGTTAAAAAATTATGTTTGAAAAGTAAATCAATAAGTATTTGAAATGTGATTAGTCTTTTGACTTTAAAACAGTGAAAAGGTATTTTATTCACTCCTTTTGTGAACCTGAATTTCACGTACTGAGATTGATGAAAAAATGAGGCATTTCAAATAAAGAATTGCACAAATGCACATATTGAAACAAAGAGATTTTTTCACAGAAGTAATATTCTTCTAGCTTACAACATTCAATTTCATTTAACTGACTGTGAAAACCTAAAAAAATCCAATCAAGGAGGCCTTGAATTTCGATATAAAGATAAAAATAAATTTTTTAATTGCAATTTTCCAAATATTTAGTGGTTGGATTTCAAAAAGCTGTATTTTAAACTTGAGTGAACTGGTTTTTTTTATTGTTCTTAACATTGTTCCATCCTTTCCTTCGTCGTGAAAACAAACAAACTATTTAAAATGATAAAAAAGAAATATTTTTAAAACACGAGAACAGTGAGTTCTGAGGCGACTCATGTGTTTTATAATGTTGTTAATTGTAAGATTAGATTGAAAATAGTACTAAAATGCAAAGAAAAAATCAATAATAACAAAAAAAATTAGAGAAATAAAATTGAAACTGCTTTTAAGTTGAAAATTATACACAAATTATTAAAAAGTTGCTTTAAAATCCACCACACCAAAAATCGATTAAAACTAACCTCAAACTCCCTCTCTGAATCGGATTCGGAGCTTCCTTCTGGGACATCTGATTCGTATCCTTCTTTGAGTCGTTCAGCCACCTCGATATAGTCCAATTCCGCAAAATACTCATCCCCTCCTCCCTCTCCTCCATCATTGGCCTTTTGTTCTGTGAGCAAATGCCCCGCATAGACACAGACAAATCCCCCCTTTGGAATATCATTGAGACACCGAATGCCCCAACCTCGGTTCGCCGTTTTGTAGACCTGAAGTTTGAGTTGGATCTTATTCTGAACCACTCTGTTCAAACAATTCGCTTTGCATTTGCATCGGGAATTACACTCGTAGATGCCCGTCTCGACTGGACTGGGAAGCCTTTTGTACACATACCCAACCTCATCGGGATAAAGATTGGGATTCCTCACTTTGGCGCCTTGGATCGTCAATTGCCAGCACTGGCATCGGTTTTTATCCAGACAATCATCCTCGCAGTCGCAACAGGCTAAAAAGTCCTGGTCCAGGTTGAGATAAACCCCCTCTGTAGGAGTCCTTTCTGTGGAATAAATACAATCCGGGGGCATGGTGTCGTCGTAGTAGTTCACACAGGAGATGGGCATCGGTTCTTTTCCTTCCGACAAATCTGCGATATCGACGTGGGCTTGCGACTTTTCCACGACATACTGGGCTAAACAGTGCACTTGGGGCTCAAACTCGAACGCGTCCACGTTGAAGGGGCTCTCAGTCATCCTTAGATACCTATGCACTTCGTACATGTTCCTCAGAGTCCTTCCACAAGGGCCTCGATAATAAACAGTCTTATTCGCCTTCCCCACAAAGAAACACCTCCTCCAGCCGGCTATAATCGGCTGGGCCATTGGATTGTACTTGGACAGGCCGTCTGGTACCTTGGTACTACACTCTGGCCCACATTCATGCGGCACAAAGTTGTTCTTGTACTTCTTTTTGCTCACAAAATACACAATCTGTCCCTTCTTCGATTCATCCTCATCGATGAAAATCGTCGAACTGTTCATGTTTTTCACGGGCTGCTTAGCCACTTGGGTATTATTACCCGGTCTATTGATCGCCTGTCTCGGCCTCATGTGACTGCTCTTCTTCGCCACCTGTCTCGGACCCGAGTCACCATCAGTCGCCTTCAAGAAGCACGGAGCGGAAGTGTTGAAATGAACAATTGACGGCCGTCCCAACGGTCTTATCCTCGTCGAACCGGAATAGTAAGTCTCAAACCTGGGAAAGTTCACCGGCTTCACAGTCACTAAGCTATTATCCGTACCTGTAACTACAGCCTTAACCCACTCCCCGTTCACCTCAATCTCCACCGAGTCGTTCTTTGTGAAGCGATAAATCGGGGTTCTAGTGCTCGTAAAATAAGTCCTAATAAACTCCTTCGAATGCAGTTTGAGCGCTTCACAGGCCGCATCCAGCGACCGATATGGTTGAACACACTGCCTTACGTAACTACTACTCGAATAGGCCACCATTCCGTCCTCAAAGAAGATCAAATACTGATTCGCGTACTTCTCCGCAATTATTCCCAAGTAAAACTCTCCCCCGGATAGTTTCTTTTTAGACACTATCCTGGTGCCGACATCTAGCATAATAACCGGCTCACAGGCTATAGCTATTTGGGAGCTCTTCAAATTTAAGCCCGACTTCAAACGGCTCGAATTGGGGAACTGGGTTTTATAAATCGGCTCATTGTTAACGATATCCATTCCTATGATCTGACAAATGGAGAAGCAACCGAGCTGAGACTGGCCATAGCACATCACGCCCACATTTAGCTTCTTCTCCATGGAGTTCAGCTTCATACCATTCCACTCCTCCTCAGTAATTGTCTTCGAATCTAGACGACTCTTGTAATAATAGTCATCATTTACCTTAATGATCCTTCTCAGGTCTGTCATCATCGAGTTCAGCTCCCTGTCTAAGGTGAAATGCTTCTTCATGTAGGACCTTTCAAATTTGGAGGCAGTCTCTTTAAAGTTCACCCTTTCCACAACACTAAGAATAGTCGAATCCAATTGATTATTAAGAAGTTCCTGGGTTTCTGTATCAAAGGTTTTCCGTTTCTTTTTCTTCTTTTTAGCTCCATTGTTCTCCTCCTCATCACTGCTACTGTCTATGATCTCCAGATCCACCTGAGGCGTGATATGGTCGTAGGTAATCTTCTGAGTTTGCAGAAGCTCTAACATTTTCTCATACTTTTCCACGCACATGTCAAAACAACCTTCACACACTACACTCTCCGTTGTCTTGTTCAAGTTGAAGAAACTCTGCACAAACACTGGGGCTTTAAACACATACGACTCCTTGTTAGGACACTCGGTATTGATACAACTTCCCACTTTTCGCTTCTTCATCGGCGGCTCCGGTTCTGAGTCCCCTTCCGATTGGGTTCCATTGGTAAGGTCTTCTTCCACTCGCTTTTCAGGCAATTCCTTCGATGATGAAGCCTCGTTTTCTTTCTCTAAATTTGAAGAAACTTCCTTTTCTTTCTCTAAGACTTTGTCTGAAACTGTTTCACTCTCCTTCTCTGTTCCTTTGTCCTTAGTACTAGGCCCTTCAACTTCTGGTAAACCTGGTTCTTCTGTTTGTGCATCGATTTCCATGGGCTCGACTTCTTTTTCGCCATTTTCTTTTGAAGAGTTTGAAGATTCATTTTCTACAGTTTTTTCCGATGAAGTCTTATCCAAAGGATCGCTTTCTGGAAGAGAATTAGAGTCTTGTCCATTTAATAAAGGTTCCTCGGTAGTTTTTCCGTTATTTTTCGATTCTAAAGGTTTTTCAGAAACTAATTGTAGACTCTCCTTTAACAAATCATCTTCTGAATCCTCGTCAATTTCTATAGATTCTGGTTTTTGGGAAGATTCTTGAGATTTCTCTTCTTCAATTCCGTTCGAGTTTTCTGGAGTTTTTGAATTATCCTCTGAAGATTTAGTTCCTTCAATTCCTTCAGTGTTTTCTATAGTTTTAGCATTATCCTTTGAAGAAGAGATACTTTCTTTTTGGCTATTCTCTAATTCCTTTTCTATTTCATTAGATGAGTCCTTCTTTTCCTGAGAATTGTTTGAATTACTTTCTAAATTGTTAGTTTTAGTCTCTATTGAAGATTCAGTTTCTGATTGGGAATGACTATTCGATTTAGTTTCCTCATTTTCCACGATTTCGGGAATTTCATCCTGTTTTTCACTTTCTGTCGTTGATTTTGAGTGGACATGGTTTTCAATTATCTTATTCGAATTTTCAGATATTTCTACGTTTTGTGCTTTTTCTGTATCTTTGTCTAAAGCTTCAGTTTCTTCATTTTTGCTTGGAGTTTCTGAAATCTCTTCATTTTCCAATTCTTTTCCTCTTTCTGAACTTATAGTTTCTTCTTTATCTTTTACAGTGTTAGTAGCTTTGTCTTGACTATTTGACTCTTGAACTTCTGAAGTTTGGTCATCAGTTTTTAGTCTTTCTTCAGTTACGTTTGCTTTTTCTAAAGTTTCGTCTGTTTCAATGATTTCAGAGCCTATATTTTCAGATTTTTCTGATTCTATATCTTTAGTTTTGTCGATTTTATCTAAGTTTGGATCAATTTGTGAAGTTTTCTCAATTTCTGTTGAGTTTTCTAGAGCTTTATCCAAGTTTTTACCTGTTTCTAGAGGAAGTTCTCCTGTTTTATCAAGTTCTTCGTTTTCTATTTCATCGCAGTCTTTAATAGAGCTGCCCAGACTTTGGGCTGGACTGTCTGTGATTAGTAGGCTGAAAGTAGGCTCTAATTCATCCTCTACATTTTCAATTTCTTGATCTTTTCCCTTCTTTTCTGTTTTAGACGACGTTTCTTTGTTCTTTTCGTCTTTATTCGCTGTTTTTGTGGTTGTAAGTACCTCTAAATTGTCCTCCAAAAGTAATTCATCTTCAAAATCGGACAAAATATCGGATTCCTTCTCTTTTAAAGCCTCTTCCTTTTTAATTTCCTCCAATTCCTCGGCAAAATCAGGATCGAGTTCCTCATCGATAAAAGCCCCATTCAGGGTAGTTGTGGAAGGATTGTTTACCTTTTGAACTGGATCTTCACTCTCGTCCACCTCCATTCCCTCCACTTCACTTTGAACCCCATTTCTTTGATCTTTTCCACTTTTCTTCAAGCCATTTTCCGCTTCATCCACTTTCCCATTGAAATGGCTCTGCATCTCCTCCTCCATGCCATCGTTGCTCACCTCCAGATGGAGGTCCATCATCGGATCGTCCGCCTCTTGCCTGTTCTCCTCTTTTGTTGTCCCGCTTTTCGCTGGTTTGTTTTCGTCAATTTTGCCGACTCCATTTTCCGCCGAACTCCCCTCGTTCGTGCTCTGATTGTTACCCATTGCGTGCAATGCAAACTCCCCGTCCCGCTTGTCCATCTAATGCGCCTCCACCAAGTCAGAAACTCAGAACGCGACAATAATTCAATTTTTAGTAGTTTGAAAACAAAAAAAAATGTTTACTGACAGCGGTTGACAGCTCGTGAATTTATGTCAGGAAAATCATTCGTTATTTTATAAATTTTGTTAGTTGTCAAATTTCAAATTTCTTGGACAGAAATTGTGAAAAAAATTCATAAAGATTATAATTGGGATTCTCTCTGAAAGAGCGCAGGGGAAATTTCATAAATTCTTTCTCTTTCTCGGATGTTCTCTTCTTTCTCTCCTGATGATGAAGAGTGGCGGAAATTCGCCTGAATGAATGCAGAAAACAACATTTCAAAAAGAAGAAATACTAAAAAAATATGAAATAAATCAAATATTTGAAGGGAATATAAATTTATAATCTTTAAAAATGAAAATAACTCCAATTCGTACGAAACTCTCACGATTTTTACACTCTTTTACTTTTTTTAACCCTTTATTTCATTTCATATATTTAAATATATTTAATTTTTTTTTACTTTATAATTATTCTTTGCTTTAAAAGGAATATAAATTAATTTATTACTTCTTTCTTAATATTAGAATCAGCAATCCAATTTATTATTTAATTTAAAATATAATTTTTCAATTAAAATTTTTCTCTCAATTTTCTACAACAACAACAAAAATGCCGTTTTCAAAATTAAATTCTTCCGTTAAAACGATGTCGATTTTCCAGTTGAGTTTTCTCGTTGTTTGATGTTGCAAGTTTTTGAATAGTCTATTTAATTGAATTCACCATCATCAATCATCTTCAACTCTTTGTAATTTTGTGCCGAAATGAATGAAATTTCAATTTTTATAGGGTTTACCGGTTTAGAATTCCGGATTTAAGAAATTGTTAACAATTTTTTGGAAATTGTGTCCGGTCATAATGACATATAACAAGAAGCTAGCAATTTCGCTCTCAATCTTTTCCATGATTGAAAAAAAATATATTACATAGATAGAGGAGTCTGCCTCATAATCAAGCGGTTAGCACCCTTGTCTACCTTCTCGAGGTAGACAAAATTCGGAGAAAATAAACTACCTGTGTTGTAAAAGAATGAAATTCTATATGGGAAAAATCCACATGCCTTTTTTTTAATTATTTGCATCAAACCTAGAATTTTGTTTAGTCTAGAATCTAGACGATAGCCATGATAAGACCTTTCTTCGTGCCAATAGAAATTTAGATCAAATAGATACACTCCGAGATATTAACTAAAATTTTAATCTCCTCACAACAATTCCTGGAAGAAAATTTTTATATTGCACTATTAATAATAAATAAATGCTTATACAGTACAACTCTCGATAGTTCAGTTTTTTAATTAAAAAATCTCGATAATTCAAAGTATTTTAAGTCCCTTGGAGTTTCGAACTATCGAAAGTCTACTATATACTGTTACGAACCATCTTCAATGACAGTATTCGCGGCTTCTATTATCATTCAATACTCCGTTTCTCCAATGACCGGCGGCGGGCAATATATCGACTAAGTATCTTTCACATTTTTTACATCGAGGATTTAGCACTGATTAAATTATAATTCTTTAATCTTTTCCTCTTTGAACTCTATTGATTAAACCCTTTTCAGAGACCATTAAAAATTTCCGATCAAGGTGATTAAGAACATCGGCGACTGAAAAGGAACGGATACGTTTCTGAAAAAATTCTTTTCTGTGAGTATATACAAAAGTGATTTATTTTGTTTATTTTCTACGCTTAGAACGACGTGTTCGATGCTATAATAGCCGAATTCATCTGTTTTATTATATTATCAATAATCAAAATAGAAAACAATTTTCTCAATTACTTCTTTCTCTAAGTGTTCAACAGTCTAATCCGTTTAATAAAGCCTCAATAATAATTAATTCCGATACAAGTGCTGTAATAACCGATTTCACATGTGTATCAAACGCTATTTTGTGACTCTAAAAAAATATCAGTTAATCAATAATTAAAAATAAAAACGTTCGCAACAGTTTTTTTAATTTGTGGAACAAGAACTCTCATCGAAATTTGCATATTTGAATAATAAACTTGGTTTTGACAATAATATGTAATTTCATTAAGTTGGTGACAAGTAAGACACAGCGTTTTTTTTTTAAATTGAGCAGCAACCATTCACATCGAAATTTTCAATTTAAAATATTTCAATAATGTGTAGATTTGGCTATGACAACAATTTGTAATTTCATTATATTGATGACAATTTGCGTGCAAATTTTGAAATATTTCAGCACTCCGCACAGAAAAGTAAACCGTTACAAAACCAATTTACTCTAAGAAAAGTCTACTTTTCGATATGGAATCGCACAAAATAATAAACAAAATTCGCGAAATAAAACAGCCATTTCAATTCAATTTTTATTCTTTTCCATTAAATTCATCTAGGTTGTAGTAAGTAATATAGATTGTTGAATAGTAGTTATATTATGCCAAATAAAATAATCATATTGTAGTTTTGAACAATATCACACTAAAAATCATTTCGCCTTTTCCATTTTCCTCAACATTTGTTGCCGGCCTACCTCTTCTACTTTTCCATTTCTTTTCGTTACACAACAAATTGGGTGCATTGAAAACACTTTTCTAAACCATTTAATAATCTTCTATTCAACACTGCCTGCCTTTCCCCTACAAATAGACAACGACGACCCTATCAATCCTTCTTATTTTGAGGTGTGTTGTGTGTGTGTGTGTGTGCTACATACTCGTTAATTCCTTAAAAACTATGCAAAATTATCGCAACCATTTTTCAAATTTCAGTTTTGTTTTATATATAATTATAATAATCATCATTATAATATTCTTATTCATCATTTCAAATTATTCTCCTCCTCCTCCTTCTTCTTCTCTTTACATTTAATCAATTGAATAATATTTAATAATTTTATAGAATCGATTTCATCAGCTCAAAATTCAAAAATATATAATTTATGCAGAATATATTGTCTCCTTATCATACGGCTACATTCAAACACTTTATCTCCTCTCCCTCCCTTAAACTCTACTAACAAAACTGAAAAATTTCTTACTACCTTTCTAATTTCCTCTTTCTTTCTCCTTCTCCTCCCCTTCTACTCTATTTACAGAAAATGTGAGCAATTTCTCATGCTCTAGGATAAATCGTTCGTTCAATTACTTCCTTTCTTCCTACCTTCTTCTCATCTAAATTAACACATTAAATCAATTTCAAGGCATTCCTATTAATAATAATAATAAAACAATCGCTGAAGGCGATCAGAGATTTTCTTAACTCAAAATCTAATTCAAGTGGAAGCCTTTCTCTTTCGTTGCTGTTAAAAGGCGCTCCTTTAGAATCTCCTCCGACGGGTAATCGGGCAGTTTCAGGTAGTGGACGCACGTGTTGACCGACGGGTAACTGCCCTCGCCCGCATCCACCTTCCGCACCACGGTCAAACGAGGCAACAAATTGGCCAATCCGCCCGGCGGCAAACTACTGCATCCGGTCGTAAACTGCAAAAAGGCCTTCCTCTCGGGACCCGTCAAGCTCATCAGCACGTTCACGAAGCGCAAGAAGCCGGGACTGGAAATTAGAAAACAATTCATTTAATAAATTGAATTAAATAGAAATTTCTTTATACAATTTTGTATAGTAAT
>JXOV01007695.1:12808-23301 GCA_001014945.1 Clogmia albipunctata | reverse complement strand
CCCAATAAAGCGATTGTTCCTATTAACCGTGGTCCTAATAAGCGGCGTCCACTGTATGTTCATTTAACTCTAAAATCGGGAATAAAAATGAATAACGAAAAGTAAAAATTCAAAAAGGAAAAGTACGAAAATGAAATGTCTTCGGAAACAGTGTGATTCCATAGTTTTACTCCGTTGCATCTCTCATTTGTTTGCTTATTTATTCATACCTATATTTATTATTTCAGCAATTTGGCTTGGCTTTGTTTCAAACGTTCATCTGTTCGTGTTCGTCTTTCGTGTTGGAAGAAGAATCGTAGCCAAAGTATCCCGTGGAGAACAATTTGGGAGTGCTTCTTCCAAGAAACGGCAATATGGTTATGTCTGGCAGAGATATTGGACAAACGACGATGGCAGAAACACCATTCAGACTTAGTGAAGATGTCCAGGGGAGTGCCAAAACGAATATAAAACAACAAAAAAGTAACAGTCAAGATTTCGAATAAGACAGAGGAGAAAGAAACGGTCCTTGTTTTTCAGTCGAAATTCTTTTGTTCCTCTGCCATTGCTGCTCAACCAAGGATAAGTGTCAATTTGTTTAGCGCAGAAGGCATTTAATATTAATTGAAAACGTAATAGAATCCAAGTTCTTGCTCACAATCGTTGAGATGATTTATGAGAGATTTTTTTCTGTTCCATGGATATCATAATAAAATTCCATATTAAGTTATCTCGTTTTATTTATTTTTGCTTTACATAAAATTATTAAATATTTCAATACTTTCATTTAAAACCTTTGTAGTTGTCTTCATTATTAAAATAATCCTTTTTCACACTATTGTACAATTGAGTCTTTTAATATTCCGAATTCCGATATTAAATGAAATTAACAACTTGTTGGAAATTGTGTCTATCTACATAAACTAATCAACCCTCAAATTCCCTTCTGGTTTTTAAAATAAAAATTTCTTTTGGATTAAAAAACACAATAGATAAACATGGCATTAGTGAGAGCCCGAAGAAAAAAATTAAAAAAGGAAAATTGATATTTTTTAAATCATCTTTAAATATTTTGAGTATAAGGTTATAATACATATTACATTCCGTTAAGAGGTATTTCCATCTCACACTTATAAACACACTATGTCTCACTTGTAACCAATTTAATGAAATTACATATTGTTGTGAAAACATATTTTAATATTTAAATATTTTAATATAAAAACTCCGTTGTGGGTAATTGTTGCACAATTTGAAAAAACCGCTGTGGTCGGTTTTATTATTAATTATCGATTGACTGGTATTTTTTTAAAATTTCACAAAATATCGTTCAACACACAAGTGAAATAGGCTATTACAGCACACATTTACATATTTTTACTCGCTGCGGTCGTTAAAAAATAATAATAACGTTTATTTCACTACTTATATCGAAATATTATATACTAATGCACTGAAGGACTATGTTCACATGGTTTGCAAAATTTAGTATTTTGCAAACATCTTAAGTTGTAACAAATAATTCAAAATAAAAATGAAAAGTACATCATTTCAATGTATTTATTAAATAGGTAGTGTGAAATGCTTTTAATTCATTTTAAGAATACAGAAATTGTATTGGCGAATTATGTAACACTAATTTTTTATTGGGAAAATTGAGCATTTTCCCGTAAAAAACGATTTTACATTTCCATATGTAAATGTAGGAATGATTGTAAGTCATCCCGAAATGAACTTATATAGAAAACTATCGTGTTTAACCCAGAAGCCTCTGGCTTTAAACACTTTTCTGATTTTAATGAAATTTTTGGGGTACATGGAGAATGTCTGTCTAACTGTCCAGGTTTATTTTACAACCTTCTAAATGTTATAGATAAATCACTCATAATTTTATAATTTTTAAAAATGATTTCTGAAAAAGAGCTATTTCCAAATTGATTACGACTAAGCATTAAAAACACATATGGAAAAAAATCACTTCTATACGCGTTAACCCTTTAATTTAAGTCAATGATGCTTTCTTCCCATACAGGTTCATTTCCCTTTTAATTAATATTTCAACGCCACAGACTTATACTCTTAACTAAAAAGATAATTCCTAAAAATAATGAAAATGGCAAGACGACGTTTGCCGGGTCAGCTAGTAATCTATAAAAAAATATAAATCAGTATTATTATATTACACTTCGAAATGGTTATTCAAAATAATTCATTTGAATATTTGATTTGGTATTGTAGTTAGTAAAAAGTTAACAGTTATTTAATATTAAATCAAAACAGCAAGACAATAAGTATCAAATTGAATAAACAAGATTAAATAAAATTTCTGAAAGCATTTCGGGGTACCTAAGAGCCTCTTTGCTATAAACCTGTTCAATCAATAAATTGGCAAACAAAATCGAAGCAGATTTGAACACGAAATCCAATTGAAAGCCATTAATAAAGGTTAATCCTGAAATTGATCGAAATGATGGAATTATTGTGTGCGTGTGTTTGTGTTTAGAGTTCAAAATTACTCTTTCACCGCACAAATCCTGACAAAAAGGCCGAGGTCCTGATCCCGAAACCGATCTGGACTCGGCGGCTGACAGAAATCCAATTTAAGACACCGACAAATTGATGGGATTGCCGTTCATCAATCTTCCTGGGTCGCCGCCGCCGTCGGAAGCTCGTGTATGCAGATAACCTACCATTGCATACCTTTCTCTTTCGAGTATTCAAAATTATTGCAAATTTATTTTACTTTATTGGATTAACTCATAAAGTTTAAAGAGAAAGTGAAAGGATTAGTAACCTATGCCGAACATTTTTTATGAATCTTTAATATAGAACTTACTAATATTTTTTAAAGAATCAGAAATCAATTCTTCTTCTTAGTCGACGATACAACAACCGGTCTGGATTTGTCCAATTGATTTTACGTAAAAACAGTTTTCAAATGCCATGTCCATTCATTTCCCAATCTTCCACAATAGTAATCATAATTTAGTATGATGTGAATAGCACCAAGATCAAATGATTATATATAGAGCCTTCATATGTATCCATTTATTGAGTGGCAGCAATATACTAGTTGTTACTAGTTTTATAGAAAGATCCGATTTATCTCTTCGATTCCATGAAATCCCCATCCAAGCTTTCGAAACATGTCTGAGGTCGAACAAATAATATTGACGATACTAGTTAATAGACAGTTGAGGTCGGGGATATTACTTTTGTAAACGTATTTTAAGCAAATAAATTACAGAATATTATTAGAGAAAACGAGTAGTGAAATTTGAAAGCAAAAATATTACGGTCAGACCACGGATCGAACCTAAGCCCATCAAGATGAATTCTTTGAAAACGCTTTAACCCTGTAATGCCCAGAGATTTTTATGAATTGATGAATTGTAGATAAAGATAATTTTCAGAAACACGAATCCGAAGAAAAAAAGTCACAAATGCAATAATTGTAGATTTTACAGCTCGTCAAAGTTAGCGTGCCTTTAGGCATTCCCAGGTCTTACGGCCATCTAATATCACCAAAAAGACGTCTTCACTAAAATATTTACAATATATTCAAATTTTATTTTTTTTAAATATCTATTAATAAACAATTTAAAAAGACATTATATTTGTATTTAATACTACAATGTTATGAACTTAAAAATTCTTTTTCATCTTATCGGTTTTATATCAAATTAAAAAGATATAGAAAATAATAAAGTTTCTAATAAAATAACGGATGGTACATTTTATACTAATAAAAACGAAAAATAGAAGATCCCCGAGAGCTATATTTTATATGATTTATTGGTTAGGAGAAGATACGTTTTTTTATCTGGCATAAAGTGAGGGAAATTATTTACAATATTATAAGTAACAAAATATAATTTGGAATTAATTGTTTAATGAAGACTATTGTAATGTAATACAATTCTAAGTTATAAGAGTAAAATAAAATTCTTTTATCAAATTGAAACAAAATTTCAGTTTAGGTATGCAAATGAGATATTTCCGCAGACGACCTCCCAACTCTCGATGAGAAAGAGGCTGATTTGGTCCGTTATTATTGGGACTTAAGCGGCAATCGATAGTGCTGTAAAGTCCAAAATGAAAGACAAACCTTCATTGGTCCGACGAGGTCATCAATCATTGGAAGAAATTCAAGTCAATTCCCCCTTTCGAGGAGCCCTTTTTTGTGCATTTTTTCTAGTTATTTGTATTATATTGACTCTTTATTATTTTATTGGGCAATTGAAAAAGTATCAGCCTTTTTCCATGAATTAAGATTTAAATATTAATAATTATGTTATTAGCTAATTACTTATGATTATCATATATCTAAAACCCCAATTCAAATTGTCTTTACATTTTACATGTTTAAATTTAAATTTGTTAAAAACGAGCTTTTGATCTCATTTGGAATGAATTATTTGATTTAAAGTCATGGGACAGCAATTCCTAGAAAATTAGATATATTATTGCCACTAGATATAATGAGTTCTTATTTCCAATTTCCATTTAAATTAAATCATATTTTGTCCATGTCATATCAAACCATTTATTTATTTTTAATTTAATTTATAAAACTAAATTTTGTAAGTAATTTTTTTTACTGTCATTGTTCTACAATTGTAAGATTTATTATTTAAATAAACTTTAGAGAAATAGAATTTAGTGACAAGTATTTCCATCAACTTCTTTAGAAGAATGTACCAAAACTGAATTTTAATCCTTCATCGCACTGGAGTGTGCTTATTAAATTGAATTTAATCAGCCATCTCATAGCTGGAAATAAATCAACATCAAACTATCTGCACACGTTTGATTAACACACACAGAACTTTTGACTCTCTTGATTACACTTCTTTTCATAAACCATCTAGGATTTCCGATTAATGTGATGACAAAATCGAAAAAATAACGTTATCCGGTGAAAATTCTTAACCGTAATTATATAGCACAACATTGAATCTACTAATACAAATTAGGATCATAGAAAGGAAAACCAAACGAAAAGGTGTAGGAAAGAATATAAATAAAGAATAGTATATTTCAATAAAAGTAGTGAACTAGAGTTTACTACAGCAAGAATTTACCGTGTATTTTGACGAATGCAGCGAGTAAAATTGTAATAACCTATTTCATATGTGTATTGAACGCAATTTTGTGTAATTCTGAACAAATATCAGTAAATCGATAATTACTAATAAAAACGTTTGCAGCGGTTTTTGCAAATTGTGGAACAAGTAAGACACAGTCCAATCAAATTAGAGGGAGAACCACTACTTAAATAAATCTTAAGTGATTGGAGAGAGATACAAACATTCCCATCTCACTGTAATACACTTTATCGAAAATTTGTAGAGTTTGGGTCATGACAACAATATGTAATTTCATTAAACTGGTGACAATTTGCGTTCTAATTTTGAAATATTACCGCACGCGTGCAGTAAAGTAAACTGTTACAGAACCAATTTGCGTTAAAAAGAGGGTACTTTTCGATACGGAATTACACAATATCATTATTTAAAACTTCTTACCTTTCAAGAAATATACTTTATTTTGATTTAACCTAATAAAAGTTTAATAATATTTGTAACAATTCATGAGTTTTTGACTACAAGACACAAATTGGCTTGTTTGCAAATTCAGATATAGAGTTATGTTGTTTTTAATTACTTTCTTCTCTCATAGAAGTCAATTTTAAATGGACTGCTCAAAGACACAATCAACCCTAATTTAGAAACAATGATAAAAATACTTTCCAGATACATTTCAAATTCGACTCTAGATTTAAATAATGAAAAAAAGGTCGACCATAATGTTCTAAAAATTATTTTGTTTAACCTAATTCAATTAACTAAAACAAAAAAAACTCAAAACATTTATTAAGAAAAAGTCTAAAACTAATTCTATCCGCCAATATTTCCGTAAAAAAAGAGGGTCTTTGAAGAAGGAAAGGGTGGTGCGTTTGACTTTTCATGGTTGATTGAAACCATTGGCCAAAATTATTCAGGATAATCGCCATGAAGAAAAGCAAAAAGAAGAGGAAGAGCCCGTGGCACATTTTAGATTTCCAGGCCTAATCGATTTTTGGACGAAAAATCAAACAACACGAAAACCGCCCCAATTGTTGGCAATTTATTTGCGTACTAATACAAAACAATATTTCGATAATGGAAAATTGAATCGAATGCTAATGGGATTCGAAACCGGGTTTGATATGTTGACTAATACTCACTTCATCAGGCGTGTGTCCAGAGCCAGAGAGAGAGAGAACGCTTAATTCAATTGTGTAATATGTGCTAATTAGCGCCAAAATTGCACTCCACTCGTCGCCCGATGACAGGACTCTAATAGTCGAGCATAATTTAAGTGCATTAACGACCCTATAAAACATGGCGTCAATTATGATGCAAATGATTTACTCAAATCAACTAATACTGTGTAAATTGCACCGGTCATGTGCTAATGGCCAGTTTACGAGGGAGGGTTAGAAAGTTTTCTAAAGAGTTTTCTTGAATGTTAATTGTATGTAAATTGGTTTATTAATGCAGAAAATTTTTAAATAAAATGTCTAGGTGAATTTTATAAAATTGTTTTTTAATAAAAAAAAATATTTATTGAAATTAAATATTTACAGAAACATATCCAAAACTCTTATAAAAATTATCAAAAAAAAGATTTTCAATTTGTTTTAAAAATGGAAAGATATAAGAAATATCTAGTTTAGTTTCTAATAACAGTAAATATTTTTATACATTTTTGTTGCTTAATATTGATATTATGACACTCAATTTTGCTCTGTCAAAGTCGTTATTAGAGCACAAGTGCTTTAAAGAATTTTTTGAATCACGTGTGATTTTTCTTTATTATTAAAGTTTGATCTAAAGAAATCCATAAAATTGATATGGTCGTCAGTTTTGAAGGGCGTGGCCTGTAATTTTCGAGTATTAACGATTTTTATTTGAATTTATTTGAAAAACCACCTATTGGAATTTTTTTAACTACGTATTGCTGCTATGAGTAAGAGATAAATGCAATATAGTCAACTATGATTATGAGAGGGACGCAAAATACTTAAAATTTTAAATTTGGAGCACCTTAACCAACTTTTTTTTATAAAACAATTTTTTTTGTGCACTCGCTACGCTCGTGGCTTAAAACTACCCTTGTATTTAATGACGACCTATTTTAACGACCTTGTCGTATAAATAACTATTAAATGTATTATGTTATGAAGTTTTCCTTTAATCTGGAGACGAAATATACTACCAGCTACATTTTGAAAATTTCATGGAGAATCTGAGTTTTGGTCCGAGGTAATTTCAAAATATCAAAATTTTGTTTTTAAATCTTTGGAGTTCAGCCAATTGAACCTGCAGGTGACCAGCATACCTTTTACTATTTAGTAATTTGATTCAATTAAAAATAGTTTAATATAAATGTAAATTATATATCCAGCACATGTGAAAGGTATTGTGATTCGTAATAAAAAAAAGATTAAAATCAAATATATTTTTATTACATTATCATAATGAAGGAACACACCTCGTAGTCGATTTGGTAACGCATCCGGCTGCCTCTTCGGAGTCAAGGGTTCGATCCCTGGGCGGGTAGGATTGACTGGCTCTAGGTGGTCTAGGTACTATTAATTAACTAATAATACACTGACAACAAATAGTCACCGAAATGTCGAAACCCCGTTGGTTGAGGTTGAGACCCCCCATGTTCCTTACAGGAATTGAAAGGGAATTTTTTTATCATAATGAGGAAATCGTCGGAAATAGAGTTTTATTCTTTATTATACTTTGCTTACTGAAAAAACCGCTATGGTCGAATGGTTAGACCACTCGACCGCCTCCTCAGAGGCATGGAATCGAATCCTGGGCAGAATTTTTTCTGGCCTGAATAAGTTTCCATTTGTGTAAACATTGCTAAAAATATTCTTCTCAATTATGACTATATTCGGTATATCGGTCAATTAGGTGCTATGAATTGGCTAATAATACACTGAAAAACAAATATTCAATAAATTGATAAAACCCGTTGGTTGTAGTTGATATGTACAAGATTCAAAATTGTTACTGTCAAAAAAGCTCGATTTTAATAAATTGATTCAAATTTGCCAAAATGTTTATGATGTAGATTTAAATTAGTAACTATTCGACAAAAAACAGTAGAAGAAGTACATTAGTTAGTATGTGTTATTAAACAATAATTATCAATAAAAACTAATATCATCTGGATTATGAATTATACCCTCTTTCTAACAGCTTAGTTCTATAGTAAATTAAAACGCATTCCTTTTGCTCTCTTTGAATTTTACTGCTCTCGTGAGCGGTTGCCGAATGGTACATATATCCAGTCCAATACAGTGGGCTGCATCCACCATTCCATTGAATAACGATGGTGCATTATTCCAACTACCATTCATATTTATTTAATATATGTAAGTGAGGGCTTTAACCCGTGGGTTGTTCGGTCTAATTTTAAATAAGTACATAGATACATATTTTTCTTAAACCAAATTTTAAAAAGACGTAATCGAACACAATCGTTATGTCAAAAGATTATAATAAGATTTTAATTTGTATATAAAATAAAAGCGAAATATTACCGATATACTTGTCTATATCTGTATTATAAATTTATGTTTATATTTAAAACAACATATCAAAACTTTTCATCCGCCCGAAAGCACTATCCAACTACTCCCAAACACTTTAAAACTAATCCATGTTTAAGGGTTTTCATGTTGGAATTGTAGTCAAATACAGACTGTTTTAAATGTCCAACATGGTTTCCGCCTTATAAATTTCATATATTAATTGGAAATTTATATTTTGGCCAAGACTTGGATCTTCCCCATGCCAGTCCATAAATCCGGATTTAAATTTTGAACACGAATCTAACTGAACCGAAAATGTTAAATTGTCTGAGAAATACATCCTTTTCGTGGATCTATTTACTGTTTTCTTCCGGGCCAACAAAAAAAATTGTTGACAATTAGCGGAAAAGAGAAATTCGCGAAAATGTAAAGCAAAATAAACATTGAACGGAAATACAGTCGTTTGAGGTTGGGCAGCAAAACATCCTTGGCTCCTGGAAATGGACGAAAAAATTAATAACTGATGTTTGAGCAAATTCAGAAAGCCAAATGAATAATTAAGTTGTCTGCTTTGTTCTGCTCTCCATCTCACTTTTACCCTGATTCTCAGCATGGAGTCGAATCGTAAAATTTAAAAATAACAACGGATATAACAGTCATAAAATGAGTAATTCATTTTTAATGCAATCCATACTATATATCCCCTTCTTGTTCTTCAACGTTCATCCCCAAAAAGCTCGCTGGGAAGACATGAATCCTGGATGGCTGAGGGCGGGAAGGGACAATGACGCTTACGACGATGATGATGACGATAGCGAGCGATTCTCTAACCGAGTCTTTGCCGCTAAAAGACAGTCCGGAGATAAGATAGAGCGGCGAACATAAATCAAAGGCAAAAAGCTTCCCATTAAACACAGAATTCGGAATTTGCCGAGAGCTGCCCTCGGGGAATTCGACAACGGCGATTGTGGAGCCAATTTAAATTCAGTTCAACTTCCACTTTTCGGGGCTGCACTTTAAACTTGACAAACTGCACCAAAACTCAACTTTAACGCCAACAATGGAATCTGCCGTCCAACTGACCCACTTAACTTCGACTATACTTTATTGATGACTTATTATTTACATCCATATTTACAATGATTTTAATTCAATTATTAAAACCTAATAATTATGAAAAATAATACTTTGAATTTTAGGAGTTTTTTTTAAAATAAATATTGCATTAATTATAATGTTTTTACCTAAATTTCATTTTTTATCATTTTATTCATTTAATTTGTTTGCAAAATAAACAAATTCATTGAATTCTGTAAATATTTTTAGAAAGTAAATACAGTGGCCGGCGCCACGGTTAAATGGGACAACCGCTTTATTGACCCAAAATGCTTAGGAACTGATCGATGTAAATACATTAAAAATCCATCGCTTTATAGGGCCGTTCTGTGGCCAAGATCACTATTACAAAGAGTTTCAAGAGCAAGTGCAAGAGACGACAACTCATTCTTTTATTTACACCAATCTTGACTATGTGCCCTGCGCTTATTTAATCGACTGAAAAAGTGAAAAGAGTAGGAAAAGCCTAAAAAAATCGTCTCCTCACATGTTTGTGTTTGTCGATGGCACCGCAATACACATTTACACGTCTCTCTGTTGTAAATTTTATGGTCATCAATATATTCATCATTACATACAGAATCATATTTAATTGTTAAAAATATTGTTAAATTCATTCCGTTTCTGTTATACTTTTCTTTTCCCTTTCAATTCCAGGGCCGTGTTTCTATAAGCTCATGACCAATTTCCACTTTCGCCTTTCCGAAGATTCCAATTGGAAATGCTAACGGCTTTCATTAATAACGTCGCTATATTTGACGTTTCATTTTCATCCAAAAAATAATTCGATTGATTTTGT
>JXOV01007689.1:8399-33971 GCA_001014945.1 Clogmia albipunctata | reverse complement strand
GTGTCTTATTTCCAAATTTCTTCACTTCTATTATTTAATTTAATGAAAAATCGATTGCAAACTAATGAACCATAGCAATAATGATTAACCAAACAGGATAAACTCATAAAACGTACGAAAAATGAATAAATTATAAAAATCAAGCATTCAATATGAAAAGGTCGAATACTTTTCTAACGTAATTCGAGCGCCCTCTACACTTCAGTTGTTATTTACGGTAGTTCTATTTAAGATTAACGGAAGCTTCTTCTTGAATATAAAACTTCATCAAATTGTCTATCACATGATATCATATTCATTTATATCAGATTAATATTAAGTGCGAGACAGAGCTTTTAAATTCCATTGCAAACAGGGTCGAATACTTTCAGGAGTAACTGTAGATTAAAAAAATAGAATGATTAAAAAATATTACAATAGGATTAAATAATAATTAATTATATAAAGGGGTGATTAAAAAAACACTAGGGTATCATAGACCCGGCGCGGAACTCATTCGGGGCATATAGCTACAGTATTTTAAGATAATGATGGTCTACAAGTCCTTGGGGGTAAAATGATGTGTAATGTGTAGGGTAGGATATAATTTACCTTCAATTCGGCACAGTGCGCTAGGATCTTGTAATCTATACCAAATACAATATTACTATTAAATTAAAAATTTTACTTACTCTGAACAACAATATAACAAATATTGCCAATAAAATAAATTAGAACGTTCTTAATAATTGGTGTTTACAAATTTGGAAATTTAAAAAAAATATATGTGTTTTAAAGATTGATATAAAAAAAACCCTATTTCGCTTAAGGAAAACTTTTGGTGATTGATATATTTAGTAGAGAACCGTGATTTTTGGCAGTGTCTCAAAATATTTCACTGAATATATAAAAATATATCATAATATTTAAAAAAATTTCTTTGTAAAAAGCCGGCAAAAGATGATTCAATTTCAGTAAAAATAACGAAATACTCTTCAAAAACTATCTCAACAATAGAAACAGTACAAAGCCTTTTAAATAAGCTAATATATGCATACTTGTCAGGGATAGGAACAGGTTGAGCACTGGTTTTCTGTTCCATTTCCTTAATTAACCCTTCCTTCCAGAGTTTCCTTTGAATTTGCCAGACTCCAAGGCCAAAAGTAGTCATTGGAACTACCTAAAAGAAGAGAAACATTAAAGGCTTGTTAATTAAATAGATAGGTTCATCAAACCAGAAGCAGCCATCCTCCTAATCCGACTTTTCGATCCGGACCAGAGCTTCTCCTAAAGCTTCGAACCAAAAGTTGATTTTGTTCCACATTTTTTATGTTACTAAACAGGATCCGGTTGCTATTTACCGCTGTGTAGGTCCTGACAACTGTAGGGAACGTTATGCTCCTGGCTTTGGTCAAATTCACCACAATGTTCATTGATAATTTAAACATTTTGTGTATTTTGGTGTCGATTGTGATGTTTGATCGACCAGCTGTTTTTTGACAGTTATCAAATTTGACAGGTGACAGTTGTATTGAAAAAAATTGCGAAAGAATTTCGGATTTCAGTTTTTAGCACTTTAGGCCGTAGAATGCGTCAAATTGCTGTGTAAAATTCGATGAATAGCAAGTGTTAGTCATGTGGGTGTTGTTTTAAATTGAATACAATGTCGGATTCGTCGAGCGAAGCGGAGAGTTCGGATGAGTTTTACGATGCCGAAGATTTGACTCCGAATCGTTCCTCAGCAACATTGAACAGGTATTATCTCAAGATTAAAGGTTGATGGTTGATTGAGGCGAACTTTGGCATTTATCAATGGGTACTTTGTAGGCGGAGAACGTTAAAAGCGGCTAATCAAAACACAGGAAGCAAAGAAAATGACGAATTCATTTTCCCGGAACCTTTGGCCCCGATTTCGGGACAAATGCCGGGACCTAGTTACCAAATGGGGAGACAATCGTCTGGCACGTCCTCTGTAGGCTCGGATGCCACCCTGAGGAACGTGAGCCTAAGGGATTTGGACAGTTTTAATGAAGTTCGAAGTTTGGGCGGAGGAGGCTTCGATGTGCCCCGTTCTCTCGACGTTAAAACCACTGTTGGCGTAAGACTCTCTTTACTACCTCCAGTTCTTTGTTTGAATTGTGTGTGTTTGTGGTTTATTCTGATTTTTTAGTCTTTTATTTTGCCGAGTAATTGACTTTTTCGAGTTCCATTTTACGTATTTGTTTGCAAATAAATTCTCTCGCTCACCTATTTTATTTAAATGGAAAGTGAGTCATTGACCATGAACAGAGCTCACAGAGAATGTGTGTTGTGTAATTTGAAAAGCGTCCAATCCAGTCACTGGCAAATTACCAAATCGGGACCGGTATTTGTTATTTAACGCATCACCATCCTCCGCAAAAGCATATCTCGCCAAGCTTAGAGCCTCCCAGCAAAGACCGTGTTTATTGTGTGTCGTCTAGTTTGGTCCAGTGAATGAATGTTTCTAGTTACCGTGTGACACCAAAGTGATATTGTCTCCAATTTGTGTTTTTCATCAAAATAAGTGTTAGTTTTACATAATTAGTTGTTTTCTGACGAAGAATTCGTTTTAATAATTTATTTTATTGTTTTTTAGACTTCTAATTTATTGTGTCAAGCATTACATTAGTTAATTTACTATTTTTATATGTTATTTCACCTTTGTTAATAGTTCATTATGTTATTAAATTATTCAGATTAGATTATGTTTCGGGATTTGTTTTCTAATAGGGTTTTAAGAGAATTGAAACCTTGAAAATTGAGATATTATCGCTTTTGTGATAAAATAATTGTCGTTTTTATCAGAACCAGATGTGATTTTGCTATCAATTTGTATTTTGCATAATAATAGAAGTGATATAAAGGGTGTCCTAAAATACGATGGATTTAATTCCAATATATAATATTACGTTAAGTGAATCTTAAAGTACATTAGGGCTTTGTATGGTATAACGAGATATTAACTGAAATACAACTCGAAGACACCTGTCGTAAAATAATGAAAAGGGAGAAATGTTTTAAAAGAATCATGGTATTGTTTATAGGTTTCGATTTATTGTGAAAGTCATTACTAGTTAACTTGCTATTTTTAGATATTATTTCATCATTGCTGGTAGTTTTTATTTTATTTTATTTTCTTTTAAAATTTGCTGTTTAAAATATAAATGGTTTTATGTTTCAATTTTATATTGGACAAGAATGTTTATGAACTTGTTTCACTTGATAAGGTTTAATGAGCCAGATTGGAAATTCCAAAATCGAGATGTTATCTCTTCTGGGTTCCATAAAATGGTTGTAGTGTAGCTGCTATCAAAAGAAAGAAAGTAAAAGTTTAACGATATCAAAGGCAGGGAGTTATTAATAGAAATGAACTACTGTGGTTCTTGTTGTGAAAGATTTATCAATGAAAGTGTTTGTTTAATATCAATTTGGAGTACAATTTCTTTCGTGAAAGAGTTCTTTTCAGTATTTAATTGAAATATTATAGGAATTTGTCGAAACTTTTGGCACAATCTGGGTTATTGATGATACTGTCGTTTTATTATATTTCCAAAACATATAATATCATTTTTTAAAATAAAGATTTTCTTAGAAGTATTCAAAATTGAACTTGTACTTAAGATCTCTCTTAGATTTATATAGTTTTTGTCTTTTAATAGAAAGGAAGAGTTGACCGATACCAAAGGAAGATATATTATCTATTATTGATGTTTGTTTTGAGAATTTGTAAAAAAATCAGTGCGTTTGTTCAATTCTTTATCATTAAGATTTCATTTGGGCATTTGGTTGAAATGTTGTAGGAAATTTGTCGAAATTTTTTTATGAACTGGATTTGTCAAAACTATTATAATCTTTTTAATTTTATTTCTACCTATCCAACATATTATCAATTGAAGTTTCCTCCTAATCACTTTCGATATTGAAATTGTGTTTAAAACAGTGAAATTCTTCTTGGGTTCTAAAGTTTTATACTTTCACTAACATTAACTAAATTATAAATCTTTCTTTAACTTACTGTCTATCGTTACCTAACCTTAAATCCTTTCCCACTGTAATTTGATGGTACATCAGACCGATGATTATTCATATGTTTTTATCTATGATCTGTCCCCTTTGAATCCGTCGTGTTTATTGTTGGCATTGATCAATTGAATTCATTCTTTTAATTAAATATAAGTTATGTTTTAATATGAAAAATCCATATTTAATTGCATCCATTGAAATTATGAGCTATTATTCTCAAAGAGAACAATTTAATTTGGCTAGATTTTTAATGAACTACAGTTTCTATAATTTTTAATGTTTTTTAAACTTGTTTTGAAAATTTAATTATCTATATATTTACCATTAGAAGTTGTTAGTGTAAAGGATTTATCTTTGTATTTACGGAAATTTTGACTTAAGGAGAACGGAAAATCTAAGTAAAATTTGTCATTCTTTAGTTTTAGTACTTCCTTTCCAAAAACAATGTATTAAATTAACTTTTTTATGACTGTAATATAGATATGATCACTGTGATTTAATTAGACTTAAAATATTGGGTACTGAAATGATTTTTCAGATAAATGTGTTCTTTTGAGAAGAACACTTTTATGATTCCCCTCAAAATTAAATTTTTTTATGCATTTTTGTTACTTAATATTGATATTCTGACACTCAGAGTCGTTACTATAGCACAAGTGCTTTAAAGAATTCTTTAATGGCGTTGTTTAATTGTGATTTGTTAGTGTAGTGGTTTATCGCAGAGGCCGCAACATGTATTTTTACAGGAATTCGAAGAATTTTTGAGATGTTGTGTTGATTTTATTTAAAAATGCATAAAATTTTGTGTAAAACACGGTAGATAAGCATTATTAAACACTCGGGCTTTCTTTAAGGCATTCGCTTCGCTCGTGGCTTAAAACAACCCTTGTGTTTAATAATGACTTATCTTATCGACCTTGTTGTATAAATAACTACTATAACTCTTCTAGTTTTATGTTTTACTGAAGTATTAATTCATCTAAGCATCTATAAAAGGCCTTTTATATTTCCCATGAGATATTTTACAACAAAATACAAGATATACTAAGAGATATTTAAAAAAATCAACATAACAAATTCTAAGGAGACAGGCCATATGAGTGAGAGCTATAACTCATTAATGACTTGTTTGGTTCAATTATACAATACAATGCAACTTTCACTTAGGATAGTGCCTAAATTTCTAATAAGTTTAGTTTCCAAAATTATCTGTAATAAATAGGTAAGGAGGTTAGCAGAACAAGCACTTCCATTTATTCCTAATTTCTCTTATTCTATATTTCAATATTCCAAGCATGACTGAATGATTGAATACTTTTGTGTCGGACCGTATTTGCTCTTTGTCGAGTGCCAATTTGTTTTTGTCCAGTTATTATTTTGTATAAATATCAATATATATTCATATTTGAACTGTTGTTTTTTCTCTATATATCGTTTTGATTTCGTTTGGGTGTTTTGTTGGTCTGCGCTCTCTATCGTGAAACCGAAACAAACAAAAAAAAACTTTAGTTAGGTGGTAGACAACGGTTCCAAGTGTTGAGGCAATGCATGCAAAATGACGACGATGAAAATCCTGGAAATACACTAACACCAGACTCACAGGTAACGATTTTTATTTTTTACTTAGTTTGAAGAAGTTTTAAAATTGAGTTTATGTTTGAAATAATGTCTCTTAATTGAAGAATTCGGTACATTATTTCTTGTGTTACGTCATCATCCCAACTGTCAAAAATTTCAACCTAAGTGAAGAGTCTGAAATCCAAGACAGTTCCCATTCCGAATGGGAAATTGTATATCCGTTTTTGTGAGACCTCAGAATTTTGACATTGAAACAAATCTATTCGTAGATCTTTCGTTTTTCAATAGTGCGATAAAGTGATCTATTATGAAGCCTAAATTATTGTTGTAAATCTAACTTTTCGAAAATGCAAAACAGTTAGTTTATATTTACAATATTTTTTTCTTTTATGATTAATATTAATATGTGAAATGGATATACTTATTTTGTATTTTAATGCGATTATGTTCATTTTATTTACAATTCATCCTAGTTTTATTATGCATTTTTTTAATTTTTGTTGTATAAAATTGAGATTATGCCACTAAAATTTGTTCTGAAAAAGTCGGTTTTCTATCTCAAGTACTTTAAAAAGTTTTTTAAAACACTAGTGCTTTTTCTTTATTATTAAAGTGTGTGTAACCACCGTGAAAGAAATCCATCTACTTTTTATTGAAAATTGTTTTGTTGTTCATGGTCAAACTGTTTTAAGGGATGAAATAACTATATCGGACCTCTGTATGAATTAAGACTACTTGCGACTATGTGCAAGATAAGGATACAAGATATAATACTTTCTTCATCACTCTGAAAGTGTGTCTCGGCTAAACTAAATTTCAAATTAGAATTTTATTAAACCGATGAATTTTTTTTAGATTTTTGGATTATTTTTATTAAAAAATGCATAAAATTTTGTATGAAACGCGGTCGGTAAGCATTATATAACATACAGAACTAGTGTTTAATAATGTATAATCTAATCCATTGATTGACCTAATTGTATAAATAACTATTATTATATGGTTCTGTAAAATACAGAGTTATTTAAATGTATATCTCAGGTAGAGCGAGACTAAATATGCCTTGGATTTTAGTTTCTTCCATGCTTAAACATATTATATTTGGGATGATGACGTTCAACAAAAATGTTCCAGACGTCTTGGTTAAGAGACGTTGTTAGAAGAGTAGTTTTATTAAAGGTTTTTTTTAAAATTTAAATTACAGAATAGCTCAGTGGAGGGAATATTCCCACAGCGTCAGACACATCCCTTTAGGATAATCGAGAACGATGCGATGAGTGTCCAGAGTATGGTCTCTTTGGGAAGAGTGGGGAGAATTTTGGCGGGAAGTATCGACCCATCGGAGATGAATGCGAACAAAGATGGGTCTTCGTCATCGTCCAGTAATATTCCGCCTCAGCAATCGCACTCTTCGAGCCGGGTTAATCAGCAATTGAATGCCGATTTTGATAAGTTGTCCCAGAGTTCGAAGGCGGAGAGTTCTGTTTCGTCGGGAGAGAATAAAATCCTGTTCCACGAGCCAGATGTGATTGCCAGCACTAAGTTGGCCCATTCTAAGACGACGGACAGCATCACGTCCTCGCATTCGGCGAGTGGCAGCCGAAGCCAGAGCAATACAGCGCCAATTGTGCCAGTAGCGCCCCCTAGGAGGAAGAAAAAGACGAGGCGGGTTTCTTCGAGCTCCTCGGAACAGTTCAACATGAATGAGGGATTGTCGCTGCCTCCGATTGATAAGGTAATTGAAGAGTTTGTGTTTTGGATTTTCCTGTGGTTATGGATTGGATTTTCTGCTCGTTAATTGTCGGCGCTTTTGCTCTACTCATCAATTTCGCAAATTATGGAAATCATTTTTAATTGTGCTTTTTGTATTCTCTCTCCATTGTTCAGAGGTTTAGTAATTAATCTCAAAGTGATTCTGTTGAACTATTTTCTGTTAATGACGATTAGAATTATGGATGAGGTGTTTGTGGGTGATTCTTTAATTGATTGAATGGTTATGTATTATTTATTCATGATTTCTTGTTTGAGAAATTTGTTTATTTGGAGTTTTGGATCTTTAATTAAATTTTTCTTATCTAATTTTTAATTTATATACAATTCTTTAGGATACGTTTTAAAGAAGGTATTTGCAAATTATATTAACTGATAATTTTAAATTCTATATCTTCTGAATAGTTGATAAAAAGAACAATAACTTTACTAAAAATATGGTTATGTCTATTTATACCGAAGTCAGGTTTTATTTAAAATAAGCATATTGGATTTTGTCGAATCAGGGGCTCTTTGGTTTAAGAAATTATTTATTGAAATTAACTATTTATTGCTATTTATTAATTATACTTTTGCAAAAATCGTCTTTAAGTTATCTTATTTCTAGTCAAATTTGACAGAAAGACAATTAGTGCAGGGTGAAAACATGCTCACATCATATTTACATAACTTTGATGCCTAACTGTGCATATTACTTACATTAAACCTCTCCTATAAAGTGGCAAGACATATACTGCCCTAGTGTGCGGTGCCAAATGGCGTATCTAACCTTTCTTCGTGCCAAAAAAATTAAGATCAGATTGATACACTCCGAGATATTAACTAAAATTTAATCGAAGACCTCTGTCATAAATGGATGAAACGCAGTGTATTTATAGTTTTGTTCTTTTGTAGGGAATAATAATAATTTGAGCTTTTTTATAGCATCTTGAAAATTAGCTACCGATTTTAAACTAAATATAAATTGTTAACGATGTTTTACTTCATCAATCAAATATTTTTAAAGTATAAACACACAACGTACAAATATATTTTTATTTTATATACAATTCTTAAAGATCTTATTTAGACAAGGATTAAAAATTGTATTAATTGAAGATTTAGGGAAAGTAATTTGATAATGTTTACCTAATTAATTGCTTCCAATTTGATGGATTTGTTTATTTATTTATGTTTCTATTTGATTATTGATCAATTCATTATTTTTTTTTTTGAATAAGTGATAAATTCTAATTAAAATTAAAAATTCGATGTGAATTCTCAAATTTAATGTCGATAGACAAAACACCAAAAATAACCAAAAATATGTTTATTTGAATATAAAATAGTTCTTAAATGATATAAAAATGAACAGAAAAAATCTTACAATTGCTTAATAATATCAATTTAGTAGTTTTAACGGACACTTCAAATATGTTAGGTAACACGACCTTAACTATTCTCATTTATGGTTTGATTTACGAAATAATATCATTGTTTACACTTAAATTCAATTAGACCTTTGGCCCTCAGCCAAGGTTCATTCATAATCAAATACCAAATTCCTCACGGACAGATTAGTTATATAACTTGTGTTCGGGGGATTTGCAAAACTAAAAACTTGATGATTTGAAGATAATAAAGTAATTTCAAGTTAAATGATTACTAGTAATTCCTGTATTCTATGAAAACTTATTGAATTTTCTTAAAATTTTATGTGTTTATTATTTAAAATATTTATCTATTCTTTTTGAAAATGTATGGTTTTATATTTAGTTTAAATATATAAATGGAATTTAAACCACTTTCTTTTTTTTTAACATTTTAGTAGCTCATATTCTAATTTTGCTATTACGTAATCGAGATGTTTGAATTTAATAAGCACTAAAAAATCTTATTTTTAAACATCCTAAATATGAGATTTAAACAGTTTTTATTTTAATTAGGTATTATATTTCGTTTTTAAAGTATTCAAAAATCAAATTTATTGGTAATGTAATATTGGTATTGAAAGGTTGGGCACAGAACTTGCTCGGGGAATAAATGCCTTATTGATATATGAATTGGCATTCAATTCTTTGAACCATCAACTAAAAATATGAATGTCTAGTAACGTAATTATACTTATGTTTTGGAGTAGTCAGAAATATCGTCCATAATACATTCTAACTAAACATATTACTGACAACAAACCTCTCCTATAAAGTGGCTAGACCTTTACTACCCTAGTGAGCAGTGCGGAATGGTGGGTCTAATTGCAATTTGACCCTAACCTATTATACCCTATCCCTTTGCTATGTAATACACAATTTTTATTTAGTGTAGTATTCGTTCTGAATTTATAATACTGGGCTGGATTTTTTTTAATTTTATAAATAAAGAAAACAGTATGACATAAAATTAATTGAGTAAAAAATCTGAAAAAAAACTAAATATAAAATAATTATGTTATTTTAATTATGAAGTTAATTTCTTATGCATTTTTGTTGCATAAAATTGATATTATAGCACTTAAAATTGTTCTTGTTAAAATTAGGCGAATGTTTTAAAGAAGAGTTGTGTGTTTAATAATGCTCATCGACCGTGTCTTTTACAAGTTTTTATGTATTTTATTTAATAAAAATCATCGTTTCTTTAAAATTCAAATATATAATTTAGTTCTCTTTCACACACTTTGACAGTGATAGAGAAAGAATTTTACTATTTTTTTTTCTCTTGCTAGCAGAAAAGTTTAAGTAATCGTTGAAATATAGGGGATATTAACAATTTTTGTTTTAATTTATGCATTTTTGTCGCATAAAATTGATATTACGACACTACAATTTTTTCTGTCAAAGTTGTTTTTAGCACTAGTGCTTTTTCTTTATTATTAAAGTGTGACCTCCGTGAATGAAATCAAACAAATTTTTATGGAAATCAGTTTCGTTGCATATGGTTTAACTGTATTTGTGAATGATTTCACAACAATACGGATTATTTAAATCTAAATATATCGTTTTAATAGAAATGCACATATCGGATTTCTCTTTCAAACAGAACATCACGGATTGTTTAAATTTAACGTATTATTGAAAGATCAACATGATATTTTCTATGTGCGAGTAAGAGAAAGAAGATATAGCTTTCTCCATCTTCCCATGGAATTAGAAAAGTAAAGAAAAAGAATGTGAGGGAGACAACCAATTTTAAATTTGAATTTAAGGAAACGAATGTTCTTTTTTAATTTTTGTGGTAATTTATTTAAAAATGCATAAAATTTTGTATAAAACACGGTCGATAAACATTATTTAACACTCGAGATGTGTTTAATAATGCCTTTACCACCTTGTTGAATAAATAACAATAATATTTTTTTATGATTTTAAATAAAATTTTATAGATTTAAGTTTTTTATTTCAATTTCTTTGTTAAATCACCTGCTTTGGACACTATCACACTTTCTATTTCCTCTCTATTAACCCTCTTCTCTTTTAATTCAGGCGCGTCACCTAAAACTCACCTTTACGTTATTGCAGGTGAATCTGACCACATCGGAGACGGGTTCTTTGCGCTCGGAGCGGAGTGTGGGTGAGAGTTCGAAGGGGGCTACGCAGCCGGATAAGATGCCTTTACGAGACTCGACGAACGATACCATTTCGAATTCGAGTCGGGGGATTGTGGGCGGGGTGGAGGACAAGAACATTCATTCGCTGGGCAATTCCTCGTCGTCAGTCAATTCAACAAAGCCGACAAGTCCTTCGAATTCGGGTAAAAGTAACTCAGCGCCCGGGAGGGTGTCGTCGAGCAGTAGCCAGTTTGATAATTCGAATCAGGGGCTGAATTTGTGTAAAGTGTTTAGGGGGCAGTATGTGGTGAAGCCGCAAGATGAGGAGGCAAACAAGGCGCAGGGTCCTTCGTCGGAAAATGTTCAATTGGAGAGGATTAATAGGATTAGGAATGAGATAATGAACAGTTCGGGGGCGAGGGGGAGTCTAGCGGGGATTGGGACGAATAGTTTGGGCAGTGCGACCAGGTATGCTCCTAATCACTTGGCGAATTTGATGAAAGAGAGGAGGAAGTCGGCGGGAGATGAGGATTTATTAAAGCCTACATTGAATGTTTATGTCAGGACTAGGACAGAATCTGGGAAGGTGTTGACTGATTTAGAAATCCTGCAACAAGTCCCTGTTAAAAACTTAGACACTGGGGAAAAGTTCCCCCTGTCAGCTGTCGAGGAAAATATTCCATCAACGGACCTAAATCCACTTTCTCTACACATTTTAAGGCTAACCAGTCATTTGGAGATTAGGGAATCGGATGACGATGAAAGTGTCTGTGGAAGACCCCCAGGATCGGATATTAATATTCCAATAAATGATGATGAGAATGAGGTGGAAGAGGGAGGAAGGTTAAAGAGGAAAACCGCGAAACTAAAACGATTTTTCGGGTCAACTGTGAGAAAAACTGTTGACAAAGCGAAGAGTATCGCTTCAGAGATGAGTCATGCAAGGCATAAGGAGGATGTAGCTGATATTATCGACGCCATGAACCCGGAGCAGAACATCAAAATCAAGGCCTCGAGTACAAATAAGGGTCCGTATGAATTTACGAAACTCCAACACGTTCAGGATTTATCGGGTGAGCATACAGGAGCTGTTTGGTGCATGAAGTTCAGCTCCTGTGGGCGGCTACTAGCTACAGCAGGGCAGGATAAGGTGTTGAGAATATGGGTTCTCAAGGACGCCTATCAGTTTTTCCAGGATATGAGAACGAAGTACAATGCAGATCAGAAATCTAGTCCAACGCCAAGTCAGGAGAGTTTGGTGAGTCATAATTCGGCGGAGGAGGCCATTGCGATGGCTGCAGCGGCGGAGAAGTCCCCTGGGCCTTTTATGCCCAAGTCCTTTTGCACCTACACGGGACACACCTCGGATTTGTTGGACGTTTCGTGGTCGAAGAATTATTTCATTCTCTCAAGTTCGATGGATAAAACGGTGAGGCTTTGGCATATTTCCAGAAGGGAGTGTCTATGTTGTTTCCAGCACATTGACTTTGTGACAGCGATTGCCTTCCATCCAAGGGATGATCGATACTTTTTAAGCGGGAGTTTAGACGGGAAGTTGAGGTTATGGAATATTCCGGATAAGAAAGTCGCGCTCTGGAATGAGCTAGATGGGCAAACTAAACTAATTACAGCGGCAAACTTTTGCCAGAATGGTAAATTCGCGGTTGTAGGCTCGTACGATGGAAGATGCATGTTTTATAATACTGATAATTTGAAGTATTATACGAGGATCGATGTGAGATCGTCAAGGGGGAAGAATAAGACGGGAAGGAAGATTAGTGGAATTGAACCGATGCCGGGGGAGGATAAGATACTGGTGACGAGTAATGACAGCAGAGTGAGAATGTACGACCTAAGGGACCTCAACCTGAGCTGCAAATATAAAGGATATCTAAACGTTTCGTCCCAAATTAAGGCCTCCTTCAGCCACGATGGCAAATACATCATCGCGGGATCGGAGAATCAGTGTATCTACATTTGGAAGACGAACCACGATTATTCGAAACTGAGCTCGGTGAGGAGGGACAGAAGCGACTTCTGGGAGGGCATCAAAGCACACAACGCCACTGTCACTTGCGCAATTTTCGCCCCACACCCCGAGGCCATCATCAAACCAGACCAAGATGACGAGATTTCAGATACCACAGTGAGTTGATTTTTGATATTTTAATGTGTTTGTCCGTTATTGAATTATTAGTCATCATATTGATTAATTAAATAATATTTTTGTAATATGCAATGATGATGATAATAGGTTTTTATGTTTTGAAATCCAGAATGATTTAATTGAACTCCTTTTTTTGGATAAAAACATTAAAGATGTACATTTCTGTATATTTTTTTTAAGAATAAAATCGTCTAAAATTAGATTAAATTTTAAAATAATCCACTTGTTACTTGATATAAACCATGTAAATTATATTTGCATCATTGATAACTCAAAGACATTAATGAAAATGTTAATTGCTTTTAAAGGAATGGTATTGGCTGTATATTTTCATTATTATTTTTGCCCTAATCTATTGAATTCTGATTGAAAAAGGTAAAATCCTTTAATAGTCGTTTACCTAATAGTAGGTAATGGAATACTTCAGTGAATTGAAAAAATGGAACAGACCTACAAGTGCGTACTACATTTTGGGTAATTCCGACTAAAAAAACCATTCCGAAATTTTTATAACATTATTTTATATTTTTTTTTATAATAATGCATTTTTGATATTTAGTAAAGTGTTAATAATTATAAATACCAAACCACAAATAACTACAATATCTGTGATTTGAATAAAACTAACAAAGGTAGAATATTCCCGCACTAGGGCGGCAAAGTGTCTACTTGGTGGTTCTGACTAAGTCAATTGCAAATATTTGTGGTACAAGAGTATAAAATAAACCGTTTAACCAAGAAACTAATTTTTAAAAAATTGCCGCTATAGTGGTCTGTCTCTATTTGAACGGTTTTCGGGTACTAAAAAATAAATTTTAAAGCAAACTTCTCTCCCTTTTTAGTTTTAAGTTCCGTTGAAATTTTATTTTTCAACAGTTATTTTCTAAATTTGAAGTATGTTGGTATAGAAACTTATAAAAAGCTGTTAATTAATAATAACAAATTTACTTGATAGTTTAATTCCTACACTTTATTTGTTCAATTTTTAAAAAAGCTATTATAAATGACTACATAAAATAATAAATTCCAATTGGTTTATGTTTTTCCAGAAAATAATTCTATTTTCTTATCCAATATTTAAAAACACTAAATTCTTATATCGATTACCACTATTGAACTGATCCAATATGTACAAATATTATATTTAAATTGTTTAAATATGAAGCTTATTAATTTAGTTTCCTCTTTAAAACATTTGAATTTATGAATTATCCCATCCCCCCAATATTTGTATTAATTAATGAAGAAACGAGTTTTAACCAAATGTTTTTTTAAAAGCACATAATTTTTCGTAATTGAAATTAGTAGTAACTATATTTTAGATATTAAAATGAAATCTATTTTTTCTGTTCTTTAATTTCAGTCCCAGAAAAATATTCCGGATCCTCTAGTCGAGCAGCATAAAAAGAGTTGTGGCTACGTGTTGGTCAGCGCTGATTTTAACGGGGCGATCAAAGTATTTATAAACCGGACGAAGCCCAAACACAGCAGTTTACCCTACACCGCCATTGATTAGTAGTTAACGCTGATTTAGCTTGTATTTGCCCCCCTTTTTTGTTATTAATTGTATTTTAATTTAGGAATTGGTTATTATTGTTGATGAAATTTATTTAGAGTGGTTAGGTTTGCTTGACGCGCAAGGTTTTTAGTATAAAAGGTTGCTTTATGTATCTTTACAATCCACAATGTCCGATATTCCATTTAATTTATTTCTAGTTTTTGAACGAGTGCACAAATTATAATGTAAAGTGGCCAGGATTCAATTGAGTTCTGGTCTCCTTTCCACCCGTCACACTTTATCATTCTACCTGTAAAACTGTTGTTGATTGTGTATAAAATAAAGATAGATATGCCAATAATTTGCATTTTTATTCAATTTAAGTTTTGAGTTAATAATCGTAGTTTACACAACGATAGGTAATAAAGCACTTTGCCAGTCGAGAAAAGAATTTATTGCTTTTTTTTGCAAAGCAAGCGAAAATGGAACGAGACTTCTAATTTATCTAATTTACACAACTTGGTCGATAAGATAAAGCATTATTCAACACTATTTTTAATCAAGTAGCGAGCGTCATGTGTTTAATAATGCTTATCGATTGTGTTTCATGCTTTTAAATAAATTATGATAATACAAAAAACTAAACGTCTAATATACGTACTTATTTTATTTAATTTTAAACTTATCTTTAATACCGTTAAAATTTCCATTTTACAGTACTCTCATAAAAATAACTTACATATAATTTTGCTCCATTCGATGATGTTATTCCACACTTTATTCCTAAAGAAAAAGCGACTTTGATCTAAGAAATTTGAGTTCCATAATATCAATTTTATGTTACTAAAATGCTTACTAAGAAGTAGCTGATGCTGTTCTTTTCCAGGCAAATGAAGAAGTCTTTGCAAAGAAGACGACTGGCAAAGTATCAAAGTACCTGCAAGTTGCATACAACATTTTGTGCAATTTTAAACTGTTTTTGAGAATAAAAATTATGTATTGCCATTCATATTTTAAAATATCAGGAGATTAGAAAAATATTCAAAGTTAATGGTTTGTTGAACATCCTAAATCATTTTGAATTGTTAGTCAATTAATATTTTTTAAAAGGAGCGCTTAACACTACATTAGAAGTCCGATAATCCGGCATTGGAGTTTTCTCCAAAAGTATGTATTTAAAGCAAATAAAATTGCTATTCGGAGTAGTTTGAGATCATCCGGAAGTACTTGGTACTAAGAAATTATTGCTTTCTATAGCATTAGAAATAATTAAAAGTCAAGAAAATAAAATCAGTCCTAACTGTTTTGAATATTATTAATTTTTTTTACATGTACATACGTAACGGAAATGCAAACTAAATTTTGTTGTATGTATTTGCATAATATTAAGTTTAATTATTAACCTAATTTTTCTTATAATTACTTACCGTCCGATAGTCCGGCACCGAGTCGGTTCCGAATGTACCGAATTATCAGACGTCTACTGTACTGCTAAGCGCTCCTTTTTAAAAATCCAAATTCCCGATTAATTGATATAATTATATGTCTATGGAAACTATATTAATTGCCAGGGATTGTAATTTAATAAAATAAATTAGGGTAAGTATTAAAGTCGCTAAGGGTGTTTATTTCCTTTTTACCGTTATTATCTCCTTTAAGCAAGAACCAATGAAATACCCAGAAGAAATAATAAACCTGTTTCTATTTTGCGCCGGCATCAATCCTTTCCTCAACTTTGAAAAACATACCATCATAAAAAACGGAACAACTTAAAAAAATTGGTAATTGGTTAAAAGTGAAAGACTTCAAGAAATAATGTTTTGGAATTTTATATTTCCCTTATTTTAATATTCTTTTATATGATGTAATTTTTATTGATCTTCGTTTTGGAGACTTGAAAAAAAAAACTTATAAATTTATTAGTTTTAGTTTAAAAGATTATCTATTATGTTAATGATCATTTTTAATTAAACAAGAAAAAAACAACAAATAATTTTTGGTATTTTCTGTTGATCAATATTTTTATCTATAATTAATTAATAACATTCAAAATAAATTGATTGAATTATAATAAAAAAAAGTTTTATGTTTAATTATATTATCCGTCCCCTTATAATCATTCGTGTTTATCTTTGGGCATAAAATAACGGGTTGATCAATTAAATCTTGTAATTTAAGTTTATCAATAAAATATAGTTTGTTTTTTTTACGAAAAATTCATTTTTCATTGTATCTTACTCCCAATAGAACAATTTAAATTGGCCTGACTTTTAATCAACTACATTCTGTTTTTTCATAACCTCAGCTATGACTGCGAGCGCTGAAATTTTCATTATTTTTGGCCTCAATTAACTTTTAAAAAACAACAGGACAAACTGTAAGGAGACAGACGATATTACCATAAAAATAATGTAGGTTTTGTTCAAACTATACTCAATATATGCTCTTTATAAAGAGAAAAACTAATTTCGTTCAAAATTACATTAAAAAAAATAATAAAAATCCAGTTTTTTACAAATAAAAAAACTTGTAATAAATAATTCCTTGAAATTTTTTATAATGAAAAATTTTCTAATATAAAAATGAAAATACCTTAAACACAAAATAAAAACGAAATAAATTGTCCAGAAATTTTCCAATCTTTGTTTATTCAATCCTCTTCTCTCACTGTCCAGTTCTTCTTAGCAAATGGGTGTGTGTGGGTGTTTAGTTTCAATGAATCAATAGTAACTTCGAGGCTGGTCTCTTCTCTAATAATGCTTATTATCCCATCGGAGATTTGATTTTTAGTGCAAATATAAATTTAACTGCAAAATTATAGCGTTAATTCCATAATGGCGTTGACCAGGTCATTGTTGGTATTCTTGAGGGCACGTATCGCTTTAGCGCGGGAGACATTCGCCTGCGACATTACAATGTCAATGTCCTTCTCCAACACTCCAGTCTCATCAACCTCCTGCAAGACAAGCAAACAAGGAAATGAAAGATTAATATGAGGAAACGTATTCAATATTTTACTTTCTATTAAATTTCATAATAAAAAAAGGTTTGATCTTGAAATAGATATTGAAAGCGACCCTGTTCGGGATTTTCCCTTGGGTTTTGACAGGCAGAATTATCAAAATTGAATGCAGTAAGCCAGAATAATAATTGTTCAATAAAAAATTGGTGTCAAAACATCTAAAAATTAAATATATATATATATATATATGAAAAAATCAATATAATTAAGAGCTTCAGTTTCAAATTAAGTTGAATTTACTGATGATTCCTCAAAATTAGGCTCAAATGTGTAAATATACTAAAAATAAAAAAAATACAAACAATTATGCCATATAAAGATTGAATTTTTAGGATTCTATAGAACAAAGATATATGAATTTGTATTTTTATGAAAATATTGCTTATTTTAAGAATTTCGAAGTTCTTAAAATTTAATTTCTTGGCATAAAATGGTTTTTGAATACTAGTAAAATAAAAATAAATGTATTGAAATACGTTAAATCATTTGAAATTACGTACCATTCAATCAATTAAAACACATAGAAATGAAGTTTACCAAATAAATCCCATATAAATTGAGACTATCTGGTCACCATACTTAATACACAATTCGGAAATGATTAATATTTAATGTTATTTTGTATTACAATTGATTCATTTAAATGACTAATATTTTAGCTTTTGGAACGTAATTCTGAATGAATTGAACAAAGATCAACTGTAGATAAAAACACAAACTAAATCATACCTCTTCCTCTTCGGCAATTGGAGCAACGGATGTGGCTGCGGCATCGGGTTGTCCTAGGGCGGCTTCCGGTGCCTTGAATTTCTCAGCGGCAGCCATGCTACAAAAGACAGAAATAGAATAATCGATTAATTCAGGTATGTAAAAGACAAGAAAAGGAAAAATCATTAAAGTTATAACAAATGAAATGATTAATATAAATTAAAGATATTAATAGTCAATTTTTGATTAAATTATATAATTAAAAAGCTGTTTGTTGGATAAAAAAATATTTCAATTAATTTTATTTCTTTAATGACATTTTCTGCTACAAAATTGAAAAAACCACGATTTTTTCAATATTTTGAGTACAATTTTTTAAACTAGCTGACCAGGATAACGTCGTTCCGTCTTAGAAGCAACAAATATTCAACATTTAAACTGTAGACTATTATGTTATTTGGTTATTAAGTTAATTAATTAACTTGAAAAGCGACAAAATTTATTAAACACAAATAATTGAAGTAATATTTTAACACACACTTTAGAAATAGAATATTACTCTTAAACTGTGTAACCTCTTTGTTAATTGACGTTGAAGAAAACCTTGATTTGACAAATTATCATTTTTAACCCTCCTAAATCGTTCCGAAGTTTGGAACAAATAATTTTGCACAGAAATCAACAAAATCCATCAAACTATTCTTGACTAAGAGTGAGTCAAATGTCTAACTCATTTTTATATACAAAAATAATTAAAAACCATAAATACATATATAAGTAATATTCTTGAAATCATTTTGGAAAATTTATTTTTTTGTGGCTTTAAAAAAATCCTTTAATAGACGAAATTAAAGAATCACCAAATCTTCCATTACTTTGGCATAGAATAGGATATCATATATATCAGATTCGGGCATTCTATCTATCAAATTTAATTTTAAATATCCTTTTCAGCATTTCAGAAAAAAATAATAAGAAAACAATTATTCCGAAGAAGTCATTGTTACCTTTCAATTTAAGAAAAAAGAATTTCCTTGGAAAATTTGTCTATTTTGTATCAAAACCATTATAAAAAATATAAAGTACCTTGTTGTTCTTGAACTGAACTAAAAATCTTTGGTTTTAATAGTAACTATTCGAGTTATTTAAAGCAATCAATATAACTTGATTTTCAATTCACTTAAAACAAATGAATTAGAAAAGCGAATCATTTCCTTACCTAACACAAATCTAACTGCATTTAAAGTAATCCTTTAATTTAAAACTACAATTTTTAAATTAGATTTTAAAGAGTTTTAGATAATAAAACTATAGTCTATATATTTTTGAAAGCAAACGTTTATAACTTGATAATCATAAGGGAGTTCTTGTCTTAATGAAGTAACTTAAATAATGAATTTTTTATAGAAAATTGGTTAAAACTTAGGTGCTTAACAAAAACAGTTAATATTTTAAAGTTAAATAACTACTATCCACGTTATTTAAAGCATTATAATTTAATATTCAATGAAATTCTCTTGAACCGAATCCCAAAAATCATACATTTTTTAATGTTATGAGTAAATTGGGAATCACTTATTCATACATTTAAGATAATATTTTTTATAATTCAATGTTGTTTAATTATGCATTATTCAATACCCGCAGCCAATCACAAATCGTGTGAATACACAAAATTAGTACTTTTTGTTAATGTTCAATTACTAAAACTCATTTATTTAATTTTACTCGTGTTTAATTATGTTTAATTTTTCCCAAACACTGTTTAAATAACTATTTTAGATTATTAACTTTAAAGTTAGAACAAATATTGACGTCATTAAAGAAATCAACTTCATTTTCAATTAAAATCACTTAAAAATGACCGGAACCTAACCTAAAAAACACAACACTTAATAAAAAATCCGGAAACGCAATAAATACCTAGCTTGTTGGGATAGATCCTCGATCTTGGCTTCACCAAACACGATGTAGGTGTCGCTGTGGGGGTTTTTGTAGACGTCTGGGTTGCTGATGACGAAGAGGATGTTCTTGGCCTTGCGAATTGTGACCCGATTGACGCCCTGAATGGGTTTCAGTCCCAATTTGGACATGATTTTCCTCGCCTTCTTCTCGCCTCGGGACTGTTTGGCCTTGGAGACCATGTCGATGGGCAGTCCTCCAGCGCCACCTGTTCCGAGAGCGGCTCCCGCATTGCCGGGATCCTCCAGCTCGGGGATTGTGTCTTCGCTGTCGGTATCAGAGACAATGTCCTCGTCTTTGATCTCCACATCGGTGATGGTGGCCTCGGGTACGCTCTTTGTCTCGGTCATCTCTGGCATTTTTGGCTATTTAAAACTGTGTGTGAAGAACCACAAAGATTGTTCTGGAAGTATGGAAAAATAAAGATTAAAAAAACCGCAAAAACTTTGGTTAGTTTTTGGACAATTTTCTGTTCAAGGTCTTTTATGGATAAAAATGTTAAAACACCATCATTTAACTTAGTTCCACCTTAGAGCAATCAATTTGTCCACCCAAATACTGAATAAATACCCCAATTCCTTCTAAATCTTCGAGAATATTAAACAGGCGGCAAATTCACAAAATTTTTTCGGCCATTGACAGCCGCAAAACTTAATCGATAATTTCACTTGAAATCACAACTATCCACAATGAATAACACTCTAATCCAATGCACAAAAGGGAGACCCGTTTATGGAAATGTTTATATTAAATCTATCAATGAACGTCGTCTATTTATTTACCTGCTAAATCGCAAAAGAGGAAAACGTGCTTTCGCGACGGAAAAACGTGATAATTTCGTTAATTTACGAAAAATACCGCAAACCGGTTTCTCGAGAATTAAAATGTCATGTTGTCCGAAAACATTTTGGAAAAAAGACAGTTAAAGACAATTTTATTGCACTTTCTGCCAGTGATTTTTTATTCGCGTTAGTGTTTCTCAAACTAGGAGTATAATATCTGTCAAAAAAGTATTTGAAAATAACGGGTTTTTTTTCAACTTTGATTATAAAATTCGACCACAAAAAGCCCACATTTTCCATTTAAACTCCAAACTAAGGATGAATAATGAAATATAAAGAGTTTGAAATTCTGTGGATTCCCTATTATTGGCTAGGATAAAAGATATTTTTGTAGGTTATTTTTTTTCCAGCTCACTGTTGTACATCCGGGATTTACTTATAAAATTAAAAAACAGCTCAACACAATTACGATACAATTAAACTTAAGCTGTTCAAAAACTATTTAGCCTTAAAACAAAGAACTTATGTAATATTATAGAAATTTTGATTTTAAATAAATTCAAAAAAAATTCTCATTAATTTATTCTTACATACATATATATACATTTATCATTACGTACTAACATTACGATTATTAAACATACAAAAAATACCCATTACATAACTTACAACCTATCTCTAATGTAACACTAATGATTCCAAATTAAAAGCGGATGTTCCTCAGATGAGGATACGAACATCCACAAAACCCATGTTATGAAATGATTAAATATTTATTATTGTGTAAATGACAAACCATTTCCCAATATTATTAGATAAATTATAATTTTTTCCTTTATCTTACTAACTTTATTAATTAACCCTAAATCCTTTCCTTATACTGTGTCTGACCTATACTGCCCACGTGAGCTATACCTAATGGCGAATCGATGGCACATATATCCTGTCCATGTAATTAAATCAGATTTGATAACTTTTCGTTCATAGATCGATTCTGAAATTTCCAATTTTAAAATTGATTTCTCTGGTTGAGTCGATTTATAGAGAAGAGTGTAGCCAGCTTTGCTTAATTTTATTTTAACATTGCTTTTAATCTTTATTAACAATTACAGGTTGTTAAAATGCACGTGCTGTTTGATTATTAATAGTTATGTTCGGTTTTTTATTGCGGAAAATTCAATTTATTTCAGGTGATTTTTAGTATAAAAACATATATTATAATTTACGTTTAATAGCATGGTATGGAAATTGGAGATCGATTAGGAAACTAAGTAAAATGGTAAGAATTCGTGAATACTCCAATTCCAATACCAATAAAATATTTTAGTGTTTACTATAAATAGACATAACTGAACTATGAAAAGCAATGAATATTATTTACGAATGAAAAATTTGAGAATTTAACCAATAAAAATGAAATTTATATACTTTGTATTTTATAAAAAATAGTGAGCTTATGATTTAATTAACATTTAATTGCCTTTTTTAAACTACGATTCGATTCCAATATTTTAGAATGCAACAGATTGGTGGAATTTTGAAACTGTTTCATAAATCTGTGAAAAATTTAATTAAATCGAAGCGATACTAGGCTCGCGGACATAGATTACGACTGGACAGACAAGGGCAGGCAGCAGCTCAGCAGCCCACATATTACAGACACAACATATAACTCATAAACACAGATCCAAATTGATTGGCGTGAATCGCAGTAGCTTTGTGTTAAAGAATATTATTAGGGTTGCAATATTTGTTAATTTTTTCACATACATCAGTTTTGAAGAATGATAAAAATTATTGAAAAAATTGTTAAATTTAATTTCATTAATCAATATCAAAATATGTTTAAAAAAATTAACCGTGAAATAAATAGTTAAAATCTACATTCTTAATATTTGTTTCAAAAACTGAATTTAATTTATTAGAAAAATATACTATAAATCAAACTATTAAATTACATTTACATACCAATTCTTAGGATTCAATTGCATCTAAAAATAATCTATTTAATTTGGTATAGAAACACATGCAAAGAAATGAACTAATAAATAGAACATTGAAAATAGATTTGGTCAATTACTAATTTTTTGCCATATCCGGTTTCGAAATATTCTGAATTTGCATTGAGTTATTTTTATAAGTGAAATAAAACCAGATTATATTCATTTCCTTTTTGTTTAGAATTTTGGGAAATTAGAAAATAAAACATTGAAATGGTTTTTTAATTACATAGTTTTTTTCTTAATTTAAAAGAGTATATTTTTAATTTTGAAGAATGCCCAAGAAATTTTCCCAATAGAAGTAATATCAATTATATAAAACAGCTTACATTAAAAACAACGTTTTTTCAAGCAAAAACCTGAAAAAACAACATTTTTATCCATTCATCCTTCAAGGCCATTTAAGATAAATTGCAACGCGAAAAGATATAGAGCTAGTTGTAAAATTACAGAGTATTGCTAATTTTTGCCCCACTAACGAATTAAGTAAAATTATTTTTTTTTGCAATTTCAGTTGATTTATTTATAAAGCTTGAATAATTAAAACTAAGAGTAGATAAGTATACACGTACAACAATGATTTCATTCACCAATTTTCTCGTTCACATCGATTTGAAATTTTGAATGGTTTCTGAAAAGGGCTTTAATAGATTGCGACAATAGTTCTGTGTTCATGTAAATTAAAAGCGCTCGCGGTAATTGCATTTTTGGACAAATTAATTAAAATGTCACTGGTTTATTTAAAAATTGAACTCTTAATCTCACACATAACAAATTTGTATTCTTATTCCTTTTTTACAATTAAGCATTATAATGTTTTTTTTTTAAATATTTTCTTGTATTAAATAGTAAGCATAATATTATTTTTGCAATAATAATGTCGAACATTGCGCTTATTCCTTTGGTTAGAGTTTCATAATGTTTGATAATTTTTTATGCATTTTTGTTGCAAAAAATTGATATTATGACACTAAAATTGGTTCTGTCAAAGACATTTTAATAGCACCAGTGCATTAAAGAATTCTTTAAAGCTTATTTATTATTAAAGTGTGACCTCTGTGAAAGAAATTTATCAAATTTATATCGAAGTCAGTTTCGTTGTGTATGGTTTAGCTCTATTTTTGGATGATTTCACAACAAAACGGATTATTTCAATTTAAATATAACGATTTAAAAGAGATGCACATATCGGATAACATAACAGATAGGTTTATTTTAAATATAATGTATATTATTTATTTAAAGAGAAAAGTGATATTTCCTATGTAGATATGGAAAAAGAAACAAAGACAATGTGAGATATATAACTAAATTTTAATTTTTATAAATGATGGCTTTTTTAAAATTTTGTGTTTAATTTAAAATGCATAAAATTTTGTATAAAACACGGTCAATAAGCATTATTAAACATACGGGCCTTCTTTAAACCACTCGCTACGTTGGAGACCTTAAAACACATTAATGTTTAATAATGCCTTATCTTGTCGAAATAGTTGTATAAATAACTATTACCACTCGTACGACAAATTTTTGAAAATTTTATTTTTCTATGAAATTGATTAAATTTGAATATCTTTATAATATTCAGTTTATTTTGATAAGGTGAATGTTGTTATATGTTTCTAAAGTCTCGGTATTTTATTTTTATATTATACAATTCTATTGAAAAATCTGAACTTTTTAGTAGTCAATGCTTCTTCTATAAATTGTTTCATAAACAAAGTATAATTCAATACCCAAGGACAAATCGGTTAAATACACAAAATTAGTACTTTGTACTGAAATTCAACTACAAAAAATTATAATTTTTAATCTTAGTTGCGAAATATATTTTGAGGTTTTTCGTGTCTCTAGTAGGCCATGATTTATTAGTCAATTTAAAATTTTTCAAATTAAATAACAAAAAGTTAAGTTCTTCTTAAATGTTGATTATGACTTTTAAATGGTGAGTACTGAGTACTATCACGGGCATATCAGTGATACGATGCTTGGTGCTCTATTTACGTGATAACATTGAAAAATTGAGAACAATAGTTCTATTCGCTTGACAAGTACTTCCCTTAATTGTATGTGTTTAGACCTTAATTTAGTACTGGGTTGACTTCTTATTCTTTACTTCATATTTCGCAGAAAAATTGTTAATAAATATGCGAATTGTATAAAATCTTAAAAAACTAGCTGGAAAAACACACAATTAATCACTCGAGTTTAATTATGGTTCATTTTTTCTACCACGTTGTTTAAATAACTATTAATAAATTTTATTATATTTTAAAGATTAAAAAATTTGTTTTTATACTTCTCTTAGAAAATAATCACAATTTACTGTTCTAATTTTTCTAAAAGGCCTATTTTGTTTTATATAAAAGATATATTCAATTAATAATAGGAAATCTACTAATAAATCTGTTATCAGTTACAACGTTGTTAGAAATTATGTTTATCGCCATGAAATCGGGTGTCGATCGGTTCCGTTTTCATAATAAAATGAATCAGTTGTTAAACTGTGATTTCAGCCCAAATTATCGATAAGGCATCT
>JXOV01007685.1:0-15499 GCA_001014945.1 Clogmia albipunctata | reverse complement strand
ATTACACCTTCGAATAATGTAAATAAATTTTCCTGTTAATGGTATCAAAAGTTAGCTTCATAAAGAGGAATGCTTGTCATTACTAAAACCATAATCGTTTCAACAATGCTTTGAAGTTGTTAACATTTACTTCATAAATATTGTATCTATAAAAATCAATTCCAAATTCTCTAAATTAATCATTTCATTGTTGTGATGGCAAATGGCAACAGAAATCTTGTCATTTAACAACTTTTTTCTTTAGAATCATATGAAAGATATTAATTATTATGAGATTACTGAATAATCAATATCTGATATTGAAATTATTAAGAACATACAATCCCAAACGTGCATTGATCACGAAAAATTTTATGAAAAGAAAAATGTCCGGAGACCGTAACCATGAGGACCATTATTCTGATATTGTCATTTATATAACATTTATATTAGTACATCTTTCATCATGCCCAAAAACTCAATTGATACGTATTTTAAATGATTATTAAAATAAAACTATTTGCCTTTTAAAGGATGATAAGGAGTGTAAGCATCTCTTCGAAAGAGTTTGTTTGACACGATTTTCTGCATAAAATAATAACGGGTAATATAATTACTATCTGCTCTACATTTGTAATAGTATTCCCAGGATAATGAGCTGTAATGTCGAAACACTGGATAAATTTGGAAAAAGACTTTGATAGTTATTAATGAGCCGGACGAAAATAGATTACCAAAATTGCATAAGAGCTAGTGTTCTTCTGTAGCTGTGAAAGTATAATAATTATATTAATTATCTCACATTAGAATTGGGGTTTGTCTCAATTATTTTCCACAAGTTCATTCTAACAATTTTTGGTAGATATCTTATAAAAATATATTTTTAAAAACTTCACATCTACTTTAAATATCCTTCAAATCATGAATTTGTGTCGCTTATATAGTCCTAAGAATCCATCCAGTAGAGGTGGTTTGCCTAATAACAATTTTCTAAGAAATTATTTATTAAGGATATGTTTACGTTTGACCTATTTTATGGAAATCTCTTATAAATTTTAAATGAAAATACCTGTATACTTACGAAAACTTGGATGAGAGCAAATTAAACGATTATTTTTGTGCTCCTTGTTTTAGCATTATTCTTCTAATGAGCTAAAAATTTATGATATTGGTATATTTGATACTAATTTTAGCCACACCCTTCAAATAACTGAATAACTATGAGCCGTTATTAAGTACAAAGTTTAGGTGTTACCCAAGCCATGAGTGCTGTAAACCACGAAGCATCTCTAAATTTGTTGATAATTACTTTTATATTCCTATTCAAATTTCAGATGTGCCTGTCGTAACATTGAAGATGGGATCCAATTTGAATCCGGACGACATCAAAGAAGGAGATGATGTGTACTTTGAGTGTCACATTCGCTCAAATCCGAAACCCTATAAGATGGCTTGGTTTCATAATGTAAGTTTTCCTTCTTTTCTTAATGCTCCTTGAGAACGAGCACAGTTTCGAGTATCCCTTTATGGGTTGGCAATAGTAGCTCAGCAAAGTATATATTTTCAAAAATCTTGGTTTGTGCGAATTAAAAATTGAAGCAGAAATTATTGTACAATTTATATTCAGAATTAGTTCCTAATTAAAACAAATATTGCATTTGGACTGAATAGCGTTAATATAATATCAACTTAAAATAGTTATTTTTACTTGGTTTATTAGATAAGGATATCTGTCTCGTGACCGATGTGGTAACGCATCCGGCTGCCTCTTCGGAGTCAAGGGTTCGATCCCTGGGCGGATAGGGTTGACTGGGTTCTTTTTCAACTGGTCTAGGTGCTATTAATTGACTAATAATACACTGAAAACAAATAGTCACCGAAATGTCGCAAAACCCGTTGGTTGAGGTTGCGACCCCCATGTTCCTTACAGGAATTGAAAGGGAAGATTTAGTTTTTTATTAGATAAGGCATTTTAAACACTAGGCTGGAGCAATATGCAATAATAGTGTTAAACCCTCTCGAAAAACACTAATGTTTTACTGAAGGCCTGTGTGTTTAATAGTGCTTTACGATTATTGTTTATACAAGACTTTATGCATTTACAAACAAACGAACAAAAAGATCCTAATAAACCATCGAGTTTTTTTCTTAAAAATTAGAAAAGTTATCTTTCTCCATATAAAAAAATTAGTGTTTATTTTAGATTTATTTCTAAATTAAGGTGAATAAAAAGAGAAGTGTTTTTTTCTCTTCTTTCTTGCACATAGAAAATGTTATCTTTTTCTTTTGTTTAAATAATCGTAGCTCAGTTGCACAATTACTTGTTTAAAAAATGAGGTTAAATATGTGTTTTTCGTAAACATATTAGTTTTGTCAATGCGTAGTTCAAAGTTTTCCGATAGGTGGCTTAATTTTTAAAAAATCGGTAATACTGACAAATCACAGGTAAGCCACGCTCATATAAATTTGATAAATTTAATAATAATAAAAAAACACTAGTGCCTTTAAAGCACATGTGCTATAAGAACGACTTTGACAGAGCAAATTTGAATGTCATAATATCAATTCTAAGCAACAAAAATGCAAAAAAGAACTAATGCTATTAAATTTTACGAAACAAGTGTTATTACCATTATTCCAATTTTATGCAACAAAAACTGTATTAGGTAATGAATGATTTCTCCAAAGAATAATATATATAGTACTTTGAAACTATTGACAACTTGAAATGTATAAAGTTTGAATTTACTGAACGTCCCATTAATCCCTCTTTCGCAGGGCAATGAATTGCACCACAATATCACCAGTGGAGTCATCCTATCGGACCAATCTCTGGTGCTGCAGAGCGTCACTAAGAATTTAGCCGGAGATTACACGTGTCTGGCGGCGAATTCCGAGGGCAAAAGCACCAGCAATCCGGTCGCTCTTCGCGTTCGATGTGAGTTAAATAAACCTTTTCATTCCATTTGATAATAATTTACGTAGAAAATGGGCGAGAATCAGGAGGAATGCAGCTTTACAGTGCAAAGTCTAATTCCATGAAATCGATATACCGCCAACGAAATGAGATTTGTATTTCCACAATCAACCATTTTCCCATTTTCAGATGCCCCAGTTTGTGCGATTGAACACGAGGAACTGCTGGGGGCTCTCAAACACGAGACGCTGACTCTGAAATGCGAAGTGGATGCGTCACCGCCAGCCGAATCCTTCCATTGGACGTTTAATTCGTCCGGCGAGCAAACAGAGCTCCCGTCTCGCCTCCATTCCAGCGAGGTAAGATTGCTGCTTCTCGATGCTCTCTATTTATCTTCGTTTGTTGCAGTTTATTTACCCAAAGAGTTATAACGAACTGAAATGTTGACATTAGCTTTGTGCTGCATTATTAAGAATGAAGAAAAGTAAATTGGAATTAAGCTTTTGAAGTACTCCGATGAAATAATAATGTATTATTATCCCTTATCGCTATCATATGACACACATATGTATGTACTTTATGGATATACTTCTATATTTGTGTAGCGGTTGCAACCTTTATTTTAAAATTTCTCAAAGTCTCAAAATTAAGTCCATTCGTTTATCATCAATTAAATAACAAATTCTGTAATAATAGTTAATGCAACGAGTAGTAATGGTGTTTTGTCGGTCGAGTGATACGTTTGTAGCCTGATTGCATCGATGGCGATAATGAATCGAGATCGACAAAATTCCTTTACATGTAATTTGGGTACTACGTTTGGTGCAATTGTGATTTTTTAAATAAAAAATATCTTTCAATTATCATACATTGGTCGTGTAACTGTAATATAGCTGTAAAAAAATTCAATTTTAAATATTTAAAAAATCAAAGTTAATTGTTAGAATTTACGACGAACATTGTATGTGTTAATGCAAAACAGTGTTTAATTATATGTGTTTTTAAACCAGTTTTTCTGTACAAATTTACAATTCGCTTATTTATTAGATATTTTTTCGGGAATAATGAAATAAAGCATAGAAAACATCTTATTACTTTTGTTCATTTAATGGAAAAAAAATTGAATATACTATATTAATAAATCAAAGTCCACTTTAATAGAGTGGCAAGAAAAATGTCAAAATATATTTTCCTTCCCAGCAACTATGATCTAAAATTAATATTTGTAGGAAATGAATATTAGTACAAAGTACTAATTTTGTGTATTTACACGATTTGTAATTAACTGGCAGTGTATAACTAAACGGGATTGAAGTATGTAGCACTTTTTAGAGGAAGCATTGGCTACTAAAATGTAAACATTGTTCAATAGAATTGTACAAAGTGTATTCCAGAACTAGGGAGATAATGCCACGTGAAAATTTAGGCTTTTACCTAATGGGGTTGCAAAAATTAATTTTTATTCAATTTTATACCTTGACAGTAATTAAATGGATTTTTCATACGATAATAATAATGATTCATAAAAAGATTTATTTAAAGACATAAGGTACAATAGAGGAATGATATATAAATAAAGCATTATAAATTTTGATTTACTTTGCAGACGGGATTGTCCCGACTGAATTACACTCCTACATCGGATTTGGATTATGGAACGATATCGTGCTGGGGCCGAAACGCGATAGATGTTCAAAAGGCACCATGCGTTTTTCAAATTGTAGCTGCAGGTAAATAAGAAGCATTACTTTAACCAAAAAGTTTTACATTTCAGGAAAAGTACAAAGTTTAAACTGTAGTAATAAATAGTTATAAATATGAATCTTTACAAATTTGTTGCTCTTTTGAAAAACTATTATATTATAACTATTATTATTATTCAGTAATAAACTAGTTATATTATATTATATAATATTTGCTTGAACCAGTTTAATTAAAGAAGTTGTAAATTCCAATTTCCGTCTTCTCTTCATCATGAACAACAAAATAGGGCGCCCCTTTCCTCTGCAAAACTGTACCATCTCCAACCAATCGGCAGACTCTTTACATATAGAGTGTGTCGAGGGTTTTGACGGTGGCTTACCACAAGGGTTTCTGCTGGAATTAGTCGAGATGCCTGCACTCCGACTGGCGAGAAATTTAAGTTTATTGGTAAGTGAGGAGCAGACCCCTTATTTAAATATTAAACCATATTTGGCATTCCATTTTATATGTTTGCCATTTGTGATAGCAACTTCAAATTTAGTGAATGACTAATTCTGGATATTTTGAATAGACATACTTGTTCATATATAAATCAACCCCCTTTGTAACCACTTAACAACGGTTATTAAAGTGTACCATTTTTAGGAACTCTTTTGATCAAGACAAGAAACAACTTATTTATGGCATATGACAGACTTTTAGTTTATAGTTTTAATTAAAAATTCATCATAAAACTGGCAGGAAATGTGAAATATATTACGGCATTCCTTAACAGAAAAATGGGATGCTTTATTGTATAAAACCATCAGGCGCCTCTTTCGCATTCCATAGATTTGAGGGTTGATTGAAAAAATTTCTCGATTTGGTTTTTTGCAGCATCCTCCTGTGGCCTTTTTCATCGATAATTTAGAGCAGGGCACCTCGTACCGGATTATCATGTTTGCCGTAAATGCCAAAGGACGCTCCGAGCCAACGATAATTGACGACATTGCAATAAAAGGTGTTGCCAAATTCGCAGGTAATGATCATCGTTTAATTAGTGTCCGTAAAATGCAAATTTTAACCCCGATTCATTTGCCATGCACAGGATCAACGGGTAGCTTAAATGTGGAGCTGTCCCCAATTCTAGCCGGATTGGCTCTAACTGCAGCAATCCTTTTCACAGTCGTCTGCTTTGCAGTGCTGGCTCTCTATCGTCGAAACTCAAACAAGTACGTATTTGCAAATACTCGAAAGTAGGACAACATGAAATATTCAGTAAGCTTTCTTAAATTAACAAAATATCTGGAATCGTACTATACATTTTCATCGATTGACTTATTTAAATTTTAAATAATAAGCTTCTTGTTTAATTGATGAATGAATATAATTTAAATATTTTGCCGAGATCAAAATTGATAACGAAATTAGTTTTTAATATAGGTCTTTATATAATACTCTTCATAACAGATCGATATATCAAATATAATGTGATATTATTATAATAACACATTTAATAAAAAATCTATACAAATTTAGTGAAATTAAGTGTAATACAATATATAGCACGTTCAAGTAAAATATTAGTGATAAATCATCAAAATTTTTTAATTATTTATTATTATTATTATTATTATTATTATTATTATTATTATTATTATTATTATTATTATTATTATTATTATTATTATTATTATTATTATTATTATTATTATTATTATTATTATTATTATTATTATTATTATTATTATTATTATTATTATTATTATTATTATTATTATTATTATTATTATTATTATTATTATTATTATTATTATTATTATTATTATTATTATTATTATTATTATTATTATTATTATTATTATTATTATTATTATTATTATTATTATTATTATTATTATTATTATTATTATTATTATTATTATTATTATTATTATTATTATTATTATTATTATTATTATTATTATTATTATTATTATTATTATTATTATTATTATTATTATTATTATTATTATTATTATTATTATTATTATTATTATTATTATTATTATTATTATTATTATTATTATTATTATTATTATTATTATTATTATTATTATTATTATTATTATTATTATTATTATTATTATTATTATTATTATTATTATTATTATTATTATTATTATTATTATTATTATTATTATTATTATTATTATTATTATTATTATTATTATTATTATTATTATTATTATTATTATTATTATTATTATTATTATTATTATTATTATTATTATTATTATTATTATTATTATTATTATTATTATTATTATTATTATTATTATTATTATTATTATTATTATTATTATTATTATTATTATTATTATTATTATTATTATTATTATTATTATTATTATTATTATTATTATTATTATTATTATTATTATTATTATTATTATTATTATTATTATTATTATTATTATTATTATTTTTTAATTATTATGCTACCAATTAAATTAATCAAAATAAATAACCAAAAGTAATCTTTTCTGGCAGCAATTTTCGTTGAAGGTATTTGCACTTATAAGAATGAAGGTATTTCCAAGGAGAAAACAATGTACACCTCATTTATTACTTTCAATATTTCTAGATATTAGTTTTATGCAGAATTGATATCCAATTTTATTAATAAATATAATGAACTTTAAATTCAAAACACTTCCTTTAAAAGGGCGAATTGGAGTTGAATTTGTATTAAACGTTGTTAATGCTGTTCTAATATTCAAATTTCGACAATAACTGTTTAAAAAAATATTTTAAATGATTTTTGGAGGATTATTTTAAAATTTGTTTTGAGACAGGAAATTTCTTTCAATCTCAAGAGTATTAAAGCAAAAGAATATTTCTTGTTGTTTTAAAATATAAAGCAAGCTTTATCTTTGAACTTTTATCCCACTTCCCGTAATAACTGTTAATGGTGAAGCACTTGTTTTTGCTTGTGTGGCAGGAATCCCCACACGGATCAGATAAAGGGAAACACAAAGCCATCGAAACTTCCGGTGACAACGGCGCCAACAACACAACAGCCGCACAGTTTGAACTCAACAAATCGTCAAATAGAGTTATCCAATTCGATGACAACAAGAGCATCTAGTGGGAATCACACCCCATTAGTCAATTACGACACTTTGCGCAACGGTTCGCAGTTGTTGGGCGGCGGTGGTGGGGGAATGGAGGGCACAGAGCAAGATCCAGACGCCGATCCCGATGTCATCCCCAACCAATATGGTAAAATTGAATTAGTCGAAATAAGTCCCCAAAGAGTAATCCCCATTAAATTGGACCATTTGTGTTCGCCCTGTTCCCATTTTGCAGAACGCAGACCGACCAAGCTCAGTGTTAACTCGGGCCTGTACCGCAGTCCATCCAACCACTTAACCGCCGAGGACCGGATCTGCGATGGAGCTAGTTTAGGGTCTTTTAGTGGGTCGAATAGCGAGGTCCATTATACTTTTAAGCCTAGTAAACAACTGGTAAGTCTTTTCTATTTATTTTAATCATAATATGGTTTTTTTAAAATAAATTTCATATTTAATTTAAAAGACTCTTCCGTAAACTCTACAATTTGACAACCCAATTACCGTGCATGAACTTTCGAAAATGTTAATAAATTATTCTTGGAATACTAATTTCGAAAAGTTTTGATTGGATCTTCATCTATACTATTAAATTTTCATAATGTCTGACATGTTAATTTATTTATGCTCTGAAGTTTAAAAGTAATTTAAATTCTTATGTAATTAGATGCTGTTTTGAGTTCTTACTTTGAAAATTATTATTACGATAGTAAAAATTCTTAAAATTCTAATGAATTTATCTTAAAAATTTTATAGAAAATATTTTTGATTCTAGTTCTATCAATTCTCAATTAAACTATAATTAAAGTTTTTCAATGCTTACGCAATTGTCCACAAAACAGACAATTTACTAGTTAAAGATATGAATTCGTTTTTTAGAAAAGGGTTGTTTAAATTGGAAGGGTCATTTAAAAACATTTTCAAATTTAAATCATTTTTAGTGAAAAATCAACTATAGTCGTACAATGAATATTATTAAATTGTTATCTTAAAGCAGACTACATAATAATTCATCCAGGTTGTCAAAATTTATAAATGTCATATGTTCCAAAGTCTTAAATTATGTAGGAGTGATATATAATACTGAACAAATAACCCAAATGATTGACAATTTACTATTTCGCATACCCAGACTTATGCCACTTTAGGTAGGATAAACAAAGGTAGCCCAGCTGGCCACAATAACCAACCGATGCCTATGCCGATGACGGTCGGTCTGCTGAGCCCCAGCCAGTCCATGGTGACGTCGTCATTAAGTGATTATCGGTTCAGGCCGGAGGTGGTCACAACTTCCAATCGGATACAAGAAAGCTGTATATAAATTCGGAAAATATTAGTATCCCGATGGTGAATATCATTTTCATATTTTTGAAGCCATATCACGTTCATCATAAAACTAGGACTGTACATATGCATATAAAATAGGATGAAAACGGAAACCAAATCGATTTAAGAGGCAAAATAAGGGAGAGCGAGATAGGAAAAGAAAGAGGTTCAAGCACCGGAAAATTGGTCAGGTGGTGTTTTGTCGAGATGAAGAAGGCCACCGCTAATTGCTACTAATACGGTTATCAGAAAAGGACAATAAGATTAACAAATTTCCATTAGCAAAGATTTTCGTTTCTGAACGGGACAAATGCGAGAGAAAAAAATCAAAGACTCTAACTTACCATCTGGACTATCATAGGTTTTGGCGATATCTGAGAAACTTTGGTACTGTTAATTGTTTCCATATTCTATCCATTATATGTATCCAAAAGGAAAGGGAGACATAGCTTTCTCTACCTGGATCTGAATTGGAACCGGAAAAGTTTCCATCTTTCATTTGCCCAAAACCGAATTCATTGCCACAAACTGGGGAATTTGGGTCAAAGTTAAGGATGGAACTGAAGGGGATGAACAAAAATCGATCGGCAAAGTTTAGTAATTAGACTGATATTATTTAATTCGTTTAATATTATTATTAATACAATTATCACTGATAAATTTATACGATCCAATGAAATGTAAGAACGAGATTGCGAAATATAATTTGCAACTGCTAAAAGTGCCAAATAGATTTATTTACTTAAGTTATGAACAGTATTTCAGTTGATTGTGATATATTGAAAATGCGAAATGAAGGAGCTGACTAAATTTGTTGATAAAAATAATGCGTTAGAATGTATCTCCGTCACGTTTTATTGTATATATTGTGTAAATAATGAAAGAGAGGCATCATATATCTATATATAATAGATAAGATTAGGAGCGGTAATTAGGATTAATAAATGGCGGATTGACTAAGGCGATAATGGAAAATCGAATTTATTATTTTAGCCTATTTGATATTTGATAGACAAAAAGGTCTCAAATTGTGGATTGTTAATTTATATGTACGAGAATGAATGAACTGTTGATTTATTTATTAACTCAGAAAGATTGAAGTCCCTTTTTTAATCAATGAGAATCATGTATAAAATCGTCAAATTGATGAAAATAAATACAATTTTACAAAGGCCCGAGTTTTATTTCAATAATTTTAATTAACTGAATATGTATCTCTATCCGAGAGATAAAAAAGGTAAGGTGTTAATTTATTTATCCCCTTTATCGTTTCATGTCACATGTAGGAAGAGGAGTGCAAATTACCTTTTTTATATAAATTTCAATAGATTAAATAAAGCCTTGGCTTGGAAAATGGAATTCGCTTTTAAATATTTCTAAATGTCAAATGGTGAGGTTTTCTTTGTTGCTATTAATATCTCATCTGACGGAAATCAAAAAGGAAATTATTAATGAATTAATTTTTTATTCCTTTGCTTTTTCGTCATTGCAAAGCCTAATTTGTATCTGTTTTATAAATATTTCTTAATTGTTTTTGACTTTGTAACCTTCAGGCGTTTTAACAATCATTTTTATGACAAATTGGAAAAGAATTTACGTAAAAACAGCTGTTTTAAATTTTTGTTTTTTTTATATTTTCTTTAAAAAGCTTAACTTCATTTAAAGACGTTTAAGACTTTCATATTCTTCCAAAAATTTTAAATTATAATTATAATATATTAAGAGCAATAGGGTCTATCTAATTATAAGTAAAAATACATACTTAAAAGCAAAATTAATTTCAATTCCGGAAAAATGAATTAATTATCGATTTAAAGTATATTTTTTATAATTTTACTTTATGATTAAGAAATTTTCGGAATGAAATTCTGTCATTGCTTACGAGCCATTTTATTTCAATTTGGCATTGTTGATTATAAGCCAAGAAAATCCAAAACAGAAATTCTATTTTCCACAGAGATATATTAAGACGATTTGTCTTGTGCCCTGATTTTGATGACGAATCATAAAAAAATATACGACTCACATTTTTTTCTTTTGGAGAGAAAAGTGGTGAAATTCGTTATATATTATATTTTTATATTATTAATTTTTGCTTCATTTTTGAGGGCACAAATAAATCTTTTTCGCAAGTCATGTTTCGTTTGAAAATATTTTTGTTTTCTTTATTATGTCGTCGACAATGTCCTCCAAACAAAAGAAGAGCTTATGTCGGGATGGTGGATGAAGAAGGAGCGGAGGAGAACAAATGTACATTATGCGGGCGAAACCCCCCGATTTTTGGAGAATACTTTTTCCAGGCTGACTGTATAATATTCGCATAATTTTGCACAGTTTAGCAGAGGGAGACATTTTTCTGTCGACATCATTTTTGGCATATGGCTATAACCCATACACGGGTATAAAAGTGAACTCTGACGACAATTTGAAATAATTGCGAGAAGAGGAAAGTTGTTGCCTTTTGTTGATGTAAATTTTCCTTTTTTCCGTAATCCACTTTACGCATACTTATTTTCCAAATTTACACACCAAAAATAAGACCATCCCTTTCTCGACTGCCCTATGCGCTTATTATTTTCCCACATCCCTTCGCCTGTTGACAAAGTGAATGATGACGCCTCCATTGATATCGAGAATGAGGTGATGTTGATCTTTTTATTTTACGAAAATTGTTTCCACTTTTTCATGGGAATAAATTAATATAAATGAATTTTTAATACGTAAGGGTTTTATATGGTAATATTTTTATGCTATCTAAATATAGAATTTTACGTGTGTGATACTCATGTAAAATTTAGCCTAGAAAATAAATTGAAATGAAAACCTGCCATAATATTTTGTTTGTATGATTTTATGTTTAAAAATACACCTTCTTAGCATTGAAAATTGAAATGATTATTGAAAATTCATTGAATAAAGAAATATTTATTAATTGATTGGTTGATTGGTAACAAGAGGCTTTATTCCTTTATTTGAAAATACAAACACAAAAAAGATGTGTTTTTGTTGTAGATTATTATTCTTGTATCCAAGGTCGGATAGGTCAATGATTTGAGGTTAAAGAAAATAATAATGACCTTTTCCGCTTTTTCACTAATTTATTACTATACCTTGCCAGAAATTCCTGGAGAACCAAGCAAAATAAATTAAATCTTTATCAGTGTTTGATTATGGTATTCAAAAATTCGTTTATTTTTTTTTAAATTGGTATCTTACCTTAGGATAACACAACATTTAAAATAACCTTTTATATTACGTTCGTTGTTGTTATTATTTTTTACGAGAATAGAAAAAACAAAATAAGTCGTTTTTCTTCCTCTCTTTAAAAAAAATAAAGTCCTGTCATTTTCAAAATGACGATCCAAAATGGATTATAGGTTGTTGCAAAAGGTTTTCCATCTTCATCTATTTCTGGCCACACTCCTTAGTTGCTGGGTCGACATCGTTCCTGTTTCCTTTTGTACCGATCTTCTCCAAGTCATCTACGATCTCCCACGCGTTCTTGATCCCTACGGGTTCCAACTTATCTTAACTTAATCTTAATGGTTTCTGAAAAAAAGGTTTTACCAATTTTGTCAAAAGCCCTGTGTTTGTGTAAATTAAACGTGTACGAACAGTTTGATGTTAATTAATCTAGGAAAATACTGATTTAATACAATTTAATAAGCTTACTTCAGCGCGTTGAAGAATGAAAATCCAGTCTTCGCATATTCCTCATAATAAGTCGATGGAAACGTCGAGAGGTGTTTAATTCCGTCATAAAATAGTCGTTGCAAATACTGCTGTAGTGGTCGTGAAAAGGTTGATCTTCCCTGGAAATTGGATACTTTCCACATCCATTTTCCAATCATCCTATCCCTTTTCCCCACTCCTCATATGTGTACATAATTGTAAATATTATTATTATTTTTCCATATTTTTCATTTTCCAATAAACATAGTCGCCTGTGGAAAAATAATAATCACTCTCTCACAAACACTATTAAAGTGAAGTCACGTGTTTTATTTGTCCAATTCTGAAAAGGTGAGAAAATTAAAAAAATTATAATCCTGAGGTGGCTTAACACGCCGATAAGAAGCTGCCCAGGAGACTGCCATTGGATATGGTTCGACACAACATACTAACAAAAAACTGGTTTTATTTTGTTAATTTCTTTAATACGCTTAATATGACGTCCACTGAGTATGAAGTATTTTGCACATCCATTGATGTCAATACAACCGGATTCTAGAGAATATAGTAAGAAAGTATAAATATAGTAATAATAAAGTTCATAAATTCGATATTTTTATGGGAAAAATAAATTGAAATGTATAAGTATAAAATGAATAAAAGTAAAGTTATTTATAAAAATAAAGGAAATTAATTAGATACGAACGTAAAGCAGATACATATTCGTATAATTCACGGGTGTTTACATTGTATTGGTATTGTCTTTAAAAACTCTAACAGTTTTATTAATTTTTACTTAATATTTGTACCTAATGATAGTCTTATATTCTAAATTATAAATTATATGACAATTTATAAAACATAAACAATATTTACATGATTGATCATTGATCGGTTTTCAAAAAATTTAATATTTACATAAAAAATTATTTAGAAAATTTTGCTATAGAAAAAACATGCCAAAATTTACAGCATTTTCAATTTTAAATGATATAGCTTTAAAATCAATTATTTGAAAAGGGTCAATTTTCCCACAAAAGTTCAAACAATTAATTATTCAAGTATAATCTTTAATTAAAAAGATTGACATCGGAATAAAATGAATTCCAAGAAAACCCTATAAAATCTCTGTTTCCGTATGTTGAGTGACTTATACTTTATTGGATCTGAATCATGACCCTTTTTAGAACCCTCGTTCAGCTGTTGGAACTACAATAACTTTTGGAGACGTGCGCGCCTTTGCAGTGAAAAATGTATCGTTTCCACTGGAGGTGTTGAAGTTATCACATTCTAAATTAGAAGCGGGTACCAAAAGGGAATATCAACAACAACAAGAGCAACAAATAAATAAATAAAAATATAATATTTGCAAGGGCGGAAAGCTCGATGAGCGTCGTCGTTGGCAAAACAAATAAACCAGATTTATTTGACTATGCATATCGCGAATTTTATCTAGATTCGGAACAGTTGTATCCAGGAATCGTGAACAGAATAAATAATTATTTGATAAAACAATATGATAGGAAGATGAAGGGGTGAGGAATAATAAAATAGAAGATAAATTCAAAAACTTTCACATTTGCGGGCGGTGGTAACGATCTTGGCGCAAAACGTAATTGTGTGCTTAGTGTGTGTCAGTTTGTGTTTGGCCGCGACGAAATTTATATACAAACAGGATAGCGAAAAGAGGCCCGAGATTCGCCGCTCAGTATGAATAAGTAATACCCTTTTCCTTTGTTTTTCGCCTACTCTTTTTGCAAAAAGTATTTGATTTGTATATTTTTCTGGATATCAAGCAAACTAATATTATAAAGTTAAAAAAAATTATACTAGACATTTAATATTGCAATTTTATATCATTATATTTACGGTCCAGAGGAACAACGGCGCAAGTACAAAAAATGACAATTTTACAGGAGAGCATGAAACGAGCTTTTTCATGAAATTTTTCAATACCAATTCGATATAAAGCGGTATCGAATGTGTTATAAAATACCTAACCCTAACTTATGAATTTTAAGATACAATTAATATATTAATTGTCAAAGAATTAAAATACTTTTTTTTTATTTAACTCAAGAGTTACGTTAATTTTTAGACATACTTTATATAAGCATCGAACCTCAAGTTCAGTATTAATGATTAAAAATACGAGTTATTTTAATAATGTACAACTGACTCTTAATTTTTAAAGTTAATAATTTTGGCTTTCTTCGGAGATTCTTTGTGCAAAAAATTCCTTTATGTATATATGTATTTATATAACATAGCTTCTATTTTACGAGAATTGAGGAGGATGTGAATCACAGTGGCAAATTGCGGCCAAGATGAGAATGGGCTATTTCTCGTTTTCGCAATTAACATAACAAATAGATTAGACATATACACACGTACAAAGATAAATAAAAAAAAGCCATGTCCTGTACTATCTGGTGCTACTCTTCAATGGCTGAGCAATCTAAATTTATCATCACGGGCTCATAAAACAATTTCCCCGGATGTTGTTTGTTTGCTCCTATTTTCAGGGAAATAAGTAATTTATTGTATTCTATAAAAGTAACATACACGCCATTTCATAGATATAAACAAGTAATTATTTTCATTCGACATCTGTATAGAAAGCGGTAGAACCAAATTGAAATGCAGAAACGAAATAAAATTAATATCCTTTTTGGCACGGCAAAGCGGAGAATTTTACTTGGCTTCTAAATGGACCAGAACAATTAACTTAATGCCTGCCAAAAACATTTTCTGTTTATGCTCAAATTAATTTACATATTTATTACTTATATTATAAACAGTACTTGTA
>JXOV01007676.1:0-11749 GCA_001014945.1 Clogmia albipunctata | reverse complement strand
TAATCAATTTAAATTTTTTTACATTAAATGGCAAAAAGTTAAGTTCTTAAATGTTGTTTATGGTTATCGTGATATTTTGAAATATTGACACCAAAAGTTCTATTCGCTTGGCAAGTACTTCCCTTAATTTAGTACTGGATTGTTTTCTTATTCTTTTCTTCATATTTCACGGGAAAAATAGCTAATAAATATGCGAATTATATAAAATCTTGTAAAAAACTGGTTGGAAAAACACATAATTAAACACTCGTATCTATTAGAAAACGAATAAAATGAGTTTTCTCTAATCGAGTTCAATTTTGGTTCATTTTTCCCACATGTTGTTAAAATAACTTTTTTTGCGAAATATGAATTCAAAACTAAGAAGACAACCCAGTGCTAAATTAAGTTCATCATTTAAGAATCATTTAGATGCCAAAACCAACATTTCTGAAAAACTTTACTTTTTGACAATTAATGTGAAAAATTTAAATTGATTAAAATCATTAAATCATAGTATACTTTAATGTCAAAGTAAAGTAAAATAAAAAATTAAAATTTTTTAGTACAAAGTACTAATTTTGTGTAACTACATGATTTATTATATGATTGTCTGCGTGTTTTGAATAATGCATAATTAAACACTGTACTTTTATAAAGGTGTTTATAAAAGAAGGATTGTCTACAAAATGTAAAGAATTTTCAGTAGAATTGTATAAATTATTTTTAATATAAAAAAAATCATCTAGAGTTAATTTTCAGTAAAATATTCAAAATTTACTCACCAGTAAATCCTTCTTGCCTGAGAGTTTCCACACAAATAGCGCCTGAGGGACCACCTCCAATCACAACAAAGGTCCTATTATCTCCATTGAGCCTCTTCTTCATCACTTTAGTCCTCTTGCTGGTCTCCAACTCGGATCGTTTGGCCCTCACTCTGACCTCTCCATTCGTGACAGTCACTTTGAAACAAGGCAGCGAGTCCTGCCCAGGGAAGTCCTCAATATCTCCCGTTTTGATGTTGAAACAAGCACCATGCCACTGGCATCGCACCCTGCCATCACTCAGCGCTCCATTGGCCAAGGGAGCTCCGTAATGAGTACACTTATAACCCAGAGCAGAGATCTCTCCGTTCTGTTTCACCACTAGCACTTTTCCCGCATCCGCCAACTCAAACTGTTTCATTTGATTCTCCTGCAAATCCTCCTCCCTGCACACGACTCCTTCCACGAACTCCATCCCGGATTTGCCTTGGTTGCCCAGACTGCTGTTGTTACCGCCGCCCTCGTCAAACTCAGACTGAGTGGTGAAACTGGCGCGCGAATCAATCGGACGGCAGTCTACGAATGACGACATGGAAATGTTTGAATTGGTATTTCTGTTTTTATAAACTGATGTGATAATTATGGATACAAACTAACACTGGTTAGCTTTAAAGGTCAGAGTGTTTAATAATATTTGTTAATAATTTTTTAGACTAATTTTTATACTTTAATTGCTACACTAGGGTATTTTATATTCTTGAGCGTAGCGAGTGTTTTAAAGAAAGTGTGTACAATAATCCTCATACCTAGATCATGTTTAATACCATTGTTTATGCATTTTTTAAAATAAAAAATCAAAGTTAGTTTAAAATTAAGCTATCTGTCCCACAATTTGTTTCAAAGTCAAAATTCTGGCGCTATTTTGAATCAAGGCCGTTATAACCGTCTAATTAAGACCGATAACCGATTAAATAAAAACCGTAATACCGACACATGTTCTTGTATTTTTAAATAACTAATTTGTCCCCTCTCTTGCACCTAGTTTAGATATTCGTAATTCGAAAAGAGGTCCGATATAAATATTTAATTAAAAATCCAGTTCAATTTTAAACCATCAATACAGTTTAACCAAGTACAACAAAATTGTCTTTAATATGAATATTTTTAATTTAATGAAAATATTTAACTGAGATCACTATCTAATTATAAAGAAAAAGCACTAATGCTTTAAAGGATTCTTTAAAGAACGTGTGTTATAAAAAGGTCTTTGACATAACAAATCCGAGTGCTATATTATCAAATTTAGGTAACTAAAATACATTTATGCATTTTTGTCGCAAAGCTTTTTCTTCATTATTTAAATGTGACCTCCTTGTTAGAAATCCAACAAATTTATATGGACGTCAGTTTCATTGTGTATGCTTTAACTGTTGTGAGTGATTTCACAACAAAACGGATTATTTAAATCTTTCTCTTTCAAACAGAACATCACGGATTTTTTTATTTAAATTTAACGTATTAATTGAAAGATCAACTTGATATTTTCTATGTGCGAGTAAAAAAAAAACAAGATACAGCTTTTTCCGTTTTTCCATGGAATTAGAAAAGGAAAGAAAAACAATGGTTAGGGAGAGAACAAATTTTAAATTTGATTTTAAGAAAACGGATGTTCTATTTAAATTGGTGTGTTAATTTATTTAAAAATACACAAAAGCTTGTATAAAGCACGGTCGATAAGCATTAATAAACATTTAGACCTTCTTAAAAGCACTCGCTACGCTCGTAACTTTTGTTAACAACCCTTGTGTTTAATAGTGCCTTATCTTATCGACCTTGTCGTATAAATAACTATTATATTATTTAATTATAAACGAACATACAAAAGATGAGAATATTTATATTTTATTAGAAAGTAAATGATTATACCCTTGGGTGTTTTAAAGAATTTTTGATTATATATTGTATATGATATTAAGAATTAATATAAGAATTAACTTAAAAAGAACAATTCCTTAAAAATAATTCAAAACTATCTTTCAAAAACTGGTCAAACAATGATGGAAATCAGTCCTTAAATCAAATCATGTTTCGAATAAGCAGCACATCTGCAATATTTAGAAATAAATGTTTTTAAAATAACTGAATAAAATCATTATTAAAATTCTCTTAAAAACGGTACTCGTAATTTTTTAAACAGTTTATTTTATTTATTTCACTATTCAATGTCACACAACAGTTGTTCACCATGCTGGTGTTAGTCATTTACTATGTCTGTAACCCATTCACGCACCATGCGCACTGGATGGATTTGTCAAAAGAAATCAACAGTGAAAGGTGATTAACTTGTACGATTGTACTGTACTACGAGTATTCAATGTTTCAAACTCTAATCGAGGCAGGGTGATTCATCAAAATCAACAAATGGAAATGGGAAACACAAGTTCCCACTAACAACCTGTTTGTTTATCTACTGTTTATTTCCAAACAGGAAAGAAGGAAAACGGAAACTTCTACGTGAATCAGGAAAAACTTAATAGAATAATATTAAATATCTTCTCAAAATTTAAACAGAAAATAAGATTTAAATCTTTCAATTTCGTTTTATAGTATTGAATTAATAGTTTATTTATAATTTTAAAAATTAAATTAATACATTTGAATATAATTTAAATTTCCCTTTAAATTGTCCAGATATGTACTACCCTAGTGAGTGGAGCATCGCATCTCTAAATATAATTTTTTTAATGATTTCAATAATTTTCATTTAAATATTTCTGTTTCTGAAATAATTTAAATATAATGAATTACTTTTATTTTTTGCTTCACGATCGAAATGCAATATCTCAATTCTATCAATCGTGTTAATTTCTCTAATCAATTTTATTTTGCCCTGCTTTTCAATCAAAATCCGGATTGTTATCATAATTGTTACGAATGAAAGATAAAATTCTGGGCGAAACCCGGAACCAAGTGTATAAAGATATGACTTGCAAAAAATTAGTTAGCAAAAAAGTTTTTATTTCAATATCTATGATATTTTTTACATATTTACAAGGGAATTTATCAACATTTTTTTGATTTTAAATTGTATAACTATTCTATAAAACAGAAAACTCATATTAAAAATTGAAGATAATAATATGTATTCTCAGATGTACAATTGTGTAAGTAATAGTTATTTATGCAACTAGGTCGAAAAGATAAGGCATTATGGAACACTATGATGTTTTAAAGTCACGAGCGTACCGAGTGTTTTAAAGAAGAGGTCTGTGTGTTTAATAATACTTATGGACCGTGTTTTATACAAAATTTTATGCATTTTTAAATAAATTAATATAAAAATAAAAAACTCATGAAACTTCAAATTTAAAATTTAGTTCAGCCAAGACGCGCTTTCGGTGTAAAAATATTATGTCTTGTTTTTCTCTCGTACACATTGTCGCATAGTCGTAATTCTTTGAGTTCTCCGATATTAGTGTTTCATTTAATAATAATATATTCAAATATTCATCTGTTAAATCATCCACTAATAAGGCTGAACCATACATAAAGAAACTGACATCCATATACATTTTATGGATTTCTTTCATTTAATAATAATAAGATAAACACTAGTGCTTTAAAAAAAATCTTTAATAATGCATATCGACCGTACTTTATACAAAAAATTCATCAGAAAAAAATTTATTTTGCCCAGTTCCACAAACTATATCTGCCTTTGTTGCTTATAAAATATATCGATCGTAATATGGGAAAAGGAAAGAACAGAGTTGTATTTGAATAAATTCAAATAAACCAATTTGACCAATTTGGTATAACTTTAATTTCATTGCACCTATCACAGAATTCAGAGAAACTCGCTTTGGATGTCTCCGGTACAAACTCTAATATTTGGGTAATAGTTTTAAATGTTTATGTTTCTATTTCATAACAAAATGTTTATTCGGAACAGAATTTTTAAATGTAAAAACCCATAACTGTAATCTGAAAGTGTCGGATAATGTTCCTCAATCTGTAAGAGTAAAAAAAAGTTTACGGAGGTCACACTTTAATAATAAATAAAAGCACTAGTGTTTTAAAGAATTCTTTAAAGCACATCTGCTATAAAAACGTCTTTGACAAAACAAAATTTCAATGCCATAATATCGAGTTTATGCAACAGCAATATATAAAACATTTCATATTTGATTATTTGAAACGTTTGAAAATAAATGTAACTAATAAATTATAATCAAAAATCATTTCAATTTTTTAAACACCATAATTTTATATCTATTAAGTAATTATTAATTTCAAAATATTGTTGGTTTAAATACTGAATAAAAAAGTGTTTTTAATCGATTCATGAAGGTCACTGACATGGTTTATTAGAGAAAAACAGTTTCTTCTCAAGCATTTCTTTCCCAACTCCGGTCAGTGGGGTCAAAAATTCAATTACATTAATGAACACCACCATAAAACTAATGCACACTATTTTCCGAATAGTTAAGACATTAGGCGAATAATTAATTTAATAAATAAGAGTGGAACGAGAGAGAGAAATGGAGAATGGAATGTGGGAAACGGATATCCTTACTAGGAGTCGCTTTCAAGGAATATTTCCGAAAAATATCAACAAACACAGGGTGTCCGGTCATGCCTTTCAAATTCTTTTCAAAAATCGGAAGATGCGATAAAAATGATTGATATACTTCACTATAATGATAATCGTTGAATTATGTAATGAATAAAATGACGATAAATGTCAAAATGTTGATAATAAATTAAGTTACACGATTAATTAGATTTAGTGGGATTAGGTGGGATCAACTGATCTAAATACAATAATGGGTTAATCGTATTGAAAGTGTATCGTGGATTTACGCGCTCATTCATAACATTGTTTTGGTATCAGGTGGGGGGAGAAAAACTGGTTCCAAACAGAGAGAATTACCCCAAAAAAAATGATGGTGAATCACAATACAAATACATTTTAAAATTTGCAAATTAACATCACTTGGATTTCTGAAATGCCATTGTAGTTTTATCATGACAGAATTACAAATTAGGGATTGTAATTTATAAAATTACATGGGCACAGGTATTTTTCAACTGAAAATAGACTATTAGTACTTTTAAAAGTCCTAGTCCCTTTAATTATAATATATTTTGTTTTTTTAATAAACCAACCATCTTGTTGTTATCATTGAAAAAAGTGATACTTTTAACACTGTCAGAATTCGTATTGTATGCCTTCCTTATCTTTAAAAACCATTGTTTTCTTACATTATAAATCACAAAAACTTTCATGGATTGTAACAGAGTCCGAAAAATGAAACTATAATCCACTTTCTTTTAAAACGGTCACGCTTTTGAGCAATAAAAGTCGAACTTTACCATTTTCGTCGGCTACGGAGTCGGATTTGAACGATTTGCAATTCACAGAGCCCATGCTGGATGTGGTCTAGCTTCTAAAGGCTATCGAATAGTAGTAATCGAACTGAGGAGGTCTTCTATAATAAAGAACTATCACAAAACAGAGGCACTCCAATTTGGAAATCGCACGAAAATTGTCAAAGTCGTCGTTCAAAGAAATTCGACCAGAAGAGCAGCAACTGGGGATCCCCTCCACTTGAAACTGCACAGGTACATAGAGAGACACAATACGGATTTCGTTGCTATTTCGCAAATGTGCAAATTGCACCACTGTTCGATCTTTCGTCAAAGACAATAAAAAAAAACGAGGCGAGAGCAGAGCAAAAAAAGAGACGGACCGAAAACCGATTTTTGGAGGTGAAAAGAGCCCTGCTGGCGATCGGTTCGCCACCAAGTTTGACTGCGGAATGAACGGAGAGTGACTGGCCTCTGGGTACAGGCGAGTACTGGCCAAGGTCACCTGTGGAGACACGAATAATGGGGGACAATGAACAAAGTTTGGCGTTTCTTTCTCGCCCTTCCAATAAAGAAACTGACCATTTTCTCCTGTTTAATTCTCTTTCTCGGGTTGCTGTGTAAATTATACTTCTCACGTTATTATCCACTTTCCCTCTCCATTAATGTCTGGGCCAAGGGAGTTCAAGATTATCAGAAAACAGCCCCGCCGCTGCGAGTTCTACACTAAAAAAGGCACGTAAAATCGATACAGATTTTAATTCACCAATCCAAAACTGATAAGGCAACCAGATGACTGCCTATGATAAACCAACCACCGATCCAATAAAGCCTCCAGTCCAGCGCCAAAGACAAGCAAATGATTACAAATTCCGATGGAAGACAACATTTTCCAAACAAAAGGAAACAGAAACGGATAAATTTATTCCGTTGCGTGACAACTCACTGTATTATTTATGAAGATTTATTCAGTCCTTTCTCAAATATCCCCTGATAACAGTCCAAGGCAACACTTTCCATTTAAGCAAAGGCGGGAAAATTCAGAAGAATCAGAAAAACAAAAATGTTTAGAACGAAATCCAACTGTCACATGTTGTTTATTTACAAACAAACAAACTTCAAAATCACGTCGGTTTCTTTGGATTTCTCAAATATTTAATAAAAATGGTTAATTCCGGTGATAGTTCTAGTGAGGATGATATGACCATGTTCAAGGAGGCTCTAGATCCAAGCCTTATGTCAGATGACATGTATAAGAACGTGGGAAACAAGAGTAATAAACCAGGTAGGCCGGTTAAGAAATTAACCTAAAATTATGTTCTTAAACTAAATTTATCGTTTTAGATAAAACTAAATTACAAAAATCAAACCGGTCTTTGGATACCGAGACAGCTTCTGATCCTAGAGAACTCAACATAAGTGCGAACATGCAGAAATTTGTTGGGAAAAAGTTATCAGCATTAATCGATCAACAGATTTGCTTTGTCGAGGAATCTCAGCAAAATACTAATGATAAAGCAGAAAACGACGATACTGGGATAAGATTATTTAGTGACTCTAAAGAATATGTGACAAAAGTCCATCAGGAACCAGAACCAGTCAAGGTTGCAAAGAAAACTCCAAGAAAAATTGAGAAGAAAGAAAAAGAAGAACAGATATCAAATTCTGAAAAATGCAAATTATCAGCAATTGACATGGATGCAATAATGAGTGAAACTCAAGCTTGGACTCAAAGGTCTAAGGAGAGAAAGCACTTACTTTATAGACGAAAAGGAGATATCAATTATTTGGTAGAGACAGAAACAGAATTTTCAGAGAAAAGGAAGAAAAATAATTGGGATGAAACCAAAATTGCTCTGCCTTTATATCAGACGAGGAAAACTAAGTCTAAAGGATGATAATAAATAAATGTCTATTTTAAATAACATTAAGTAATCTTTTTAATGACTATTTAAGCTGATGAATTTAATATTTTTCTTACAAAAAAAAATATTAAAAAAATAGATTTTTTTAAATACAATTTCTATAGAGACAGTCATAAAATTTATGCATAATTCAATTTTTTCAGCAAAGGTTAGACTTTTGTCCTTGTGACACCAAAAAATAATTGACCAATAAAAATTAATACCGTTTGCCTTCTATTTAAAAATCGAATTTCTTGATTAATTGGTGTAATTAGATAATGATTAAATTGCAAGTCTGTGGAATCTGTATTTTATTTGGTAGAAATTGCAATTTTTAAAAGTAAATTAAAGTATATATTAGTGATACCCGCCCCATAGCCGAAGTGGTAACACTCTCGGAAGCCGTGGGTTCGTTCCCTGGGCGGGTAGGATTGACTGGATCTGCTTTCAACCGGTCTAAATGACTATTAATACACTTCAAATACATAATCTTGGAAAGTCCAACACCCGTTGGTTGAAGCTAAGACTACCCTAAGTTCCTTAATGGAATGTAGTGTGAAATATTTATTTTTTTATGTATTAGTGATGAGCAAAATACGTACTTGGGTGTACCCAATGCTTTTATAACGTTATCGAATTAAAAGTATTGGGTATAAAACTACACACATTAGAGAAAAAACTTTTCTATATAAAATGCCATATTTTAAAAAAAAAATATTCGAATTTAGACCATACTTGGAATTATTTCTTAAAGAAATTAAAAATAAGTAAAACTTGAGATTTATGGAATCACAAAGTAAAAATTGGAGAAAATTCACGTTATGCCAAATTTCACTTTGATTAATTGGTAATATTGTTTCAAGACACTTTACAAAATAAAATAGTTAAAACGGCGTCACATTTTAAAAAAATTATAATTCTTTGTACATAACTGTTTTACAATGATAGAACCGGGTACCTGTGTTCAATATACGTATCGAATTAAAACTACCTGATGAAAAGGTTCTGCACTACATTAGTAAGTATTAAAGTCGCTTTAGCTATTTGAAATTTTTTGCTATATTCTATAACATATACCGTTATTTTCGTCTCTAAGCAGACACTGTAATAACCAATCGAAGAACCAGAATGGGCCATTTATTTATTTTAAGGCCCTTACCAACCTTTACTCCAGACCCTAATAATTTTGACGATAATAGTTATTCAACAATTGAGGACGGAATATTTTATAAAAACAAATTTTTGTTAGTGAAAACGAGTAATGAATTTTGAAAGAAACAAGTAACGGTCTGAACAGGCCTCGAACCTGCGTCCATCGCGTTGAATACTTGAACTCTTAACCAACTGAACTAAGCCAGCCCAGTTTCATAAAGCAAAAAGATTAACAATGTTTCAATTTAAATATTGATTTTCCAACTACATTAGATTTTTCATTTTTTTCCTAGTTCTTAAAAATTAAAACACATTTATTATTTTCATATCCATTTATTAATGTTGAAAAATGTGTTTAGTCCAATAAGATTCACTTCTAAATATAATAATAATAATGACAATTACGAGGAATTGAAACACGAAAAAGTTATTAAATTTGAAAATAGAACGTCACAGCTTTCAGAAAATACCATCCGCAGGAGGGCACTTGAATCATGAACATCGCTACTCTTGAAAACACACACACCTGGATGAAGATCTATTGCTGTCTCTCCTTGCATTCATTATTATCTTTATTGTTTGTGGTTTCAGCGCTTCTGCTTTGTATTTATTTTTGGTTGAGAACTCTCTGCACTAAATCTCTGCAAATACCACAATCAAAACCAATTAAAAAATCGCGAAACAATAATCGAATCAATGTTAATTGCAATTTTAAATGTGGTCAAATTCAATTACTTCTTTATACATCGGAACAACGAGAAAAAACTGTATTAGAATTAACCCCTCAACTCAACTCGCAGTAATATAAAGTATAAAAACATGGCCAATCTGAATCTTAAAAACAAATCGATCATGCAATAAGTTCCATCATCAATTTGTGCAATTCTTTCCTTTTATTTAATAACAAAAACATAGTAGTCAAATTTTTTATTAAAAAAATTATATATAATAAACAGTTTTAAAGTTTAATTTTTTAACAAATCATTACACTATGTAGTTTTGATATGGACTTTAATATTAACAAATAATATAATCATTTCATTAAAAAAATAATTCATTATACCACTAGTTAAAAAAGTGACTTTTTTAAACTAGTTTCGTAATTGCACAAACTTCAATTTTAAATTAGAACAGAACTTATGGCACGATGAAAAGAAGAAGGTACACTGGTTAAATTATCATAATATAAATACCTCGGATCAATAGGGATTGGTTATGTTAAGTGCCTCAGGCAGAAGAAGAAGTTTTGTAGGATGTATGTTGAAATGTTTTGGTGGTGATATGTTTCATTAAAAATTCACTAACCTGGCTTCAATGCAATAATTTTGGACATAATTGGCAAATAACAATATTTCTCTCCCTTTTTTCTTTTTATAAATAGGTTTTTGTTTTGTTTTTTGTTCAACAGTGGTTTCTTTTTTTTTGTTTTTTTTTGCAAATACCAAAACATACTAAGATGATCACTTATATAAGAGGTTCTTCCGGATCTCTCGGTCTCTCACCTGTAATTTCTAGAATTTCTATGAATACCTTTTACATGGATCAATACATCTAATTTTTGCTCCGGCTTCGACTGCGTCGACGGGACTCTCCACCTGAAAATAATTGATTTTTATATTATTCTAATTCATTCAAACATACAACTTAGACCCACCTTTGTATCGACTCTTCTCGCCATCCCGGTCTCTTCTGTACTTGTCCCGTTTGTACCTGTCACTGTCCCGGTCGTCTCGCCGGTGCCGCTCCTCGGAGTGACGAGAACGATGGCCTCTGTCCCGATCGTCGGCGGACGATTTTACCTTTTTAGAAGACGTCTCACTGGTCCCGCTCCAGGCCCTGTCCTCCGCACTACGCTCCTTTCGACGCAACGCGTACATCTCGTCTATCACCTTTCGCAGTTTGGAATACCTACATTCGATTATGTTTAACATATAAATACATTTTAATCATTCAAATATAAATTTCAGATAATTTATTATAGAAGTTTAGTTTTTCCATTTGTATGACTTAATATTGTTTAAACGAGAAAATAATGGAAGAAAAATTTCAAAAAGAATTTTTCAAACAAGTGTTAGAACTAAAAGAAAATTTGATATTAACAAAACAGAGATAGAGTATTTACCAAAATTAATATAAAAAAAAAACAAACAGTTGCGAGATAAATTATATCACCATTAGTGAAAACTTTAAAAAAAATAAATTTCCCTTTCAATTCCTGGGCCGTGATTCTATAAGCTCATGACTTATTTCCACTTTCGCTTGGCGAAGATTCCAATTGGAAATGGTAACGATTTTCATTAATAACGTCGCTTTATTTGACGTTTAAAATTAATCCAAAAAATAATTCGATTGATTTTGTTAATTTTAAGTTAGAATGATCGAGTAAAGTGTATNTTCTATAAGCTCATGACTTATTTCCACTTTCGCTTGGCGAAGATTCCAATTGGAAATGGTAACGGTTTTCATTAATAACGTCGCTTTATTTGACGTTTAAAATTAATCCAAAAAATAATTCGATTGATTTTGTTAATTTTAAGTTAGAATGATCGAGTAAAGTGTATAGAAGTTAATTATTGTGCG
>JXOV01007671.1:0-15482 GCA_001014945.1 Clogmia albipunctata | reverse complement strand
CTCGCTCTCTTTACAATATCCTTGTGCGCTCCTTGCGCTACAGTAAGACCTCGCTAAGCGTGTCACAGTTAGGCCTCCATTACAAGTACCATAATAACGATTTTATGTAATTGAAATGCATAAAATCCATTTAAAAAGTTTTAAAAATATAAGAAAATTTGTCGAAGTCGGTAAGTTGGGCATTATCAAAGATTAGGTTTTCTGCAATAAGAAGCGTAATAATAATAATATTTCCCACAATATTCCGGTATGGAACTGTGGGTAGTCTCAACCTCAACTAACGGATGTCAGACTTTCCATGACTATTTGTTTTCAGTGTATTAGTAGTCAATTAATAGCACCTAGACCGGTTTTAAACGGATCCAGTCAATCCGCCCATTTTATTTATTTTTGCGCCATTACTTATTTAAAATTCGCTATGAAAATTATTTCGCAATGTTATTGACAAATGGGGAAACTTTTTTCGCGCTGAAAAATGTGCGCCCGGGATTTGACACCACGACCTCGAAGAGGCAGTCAAAGGTACTAACCACTAGACCGTACAAGCGGACAACAATAAGATAATAAACTTAAGAGGATGCTTTAAAGACAATCTGGTTATTTAATAAGACTTATCAACTCGAAAATAATACTCGACTAACGGCGTATTTCACATACATTTCCATGTTTAAGAACGGCTCATTTTACACCCTTGTAGCACATATAACTACTATATGTATTTTTGTTCTTAAATATCTTGTATTTAAACAAATGATTTTTTAAAGATTGTTTAAAATTTTTCTTTTAATCTGTAAAAACTAATACCTTAAGTTTGGTATAAAACACGGTCGACCTATTTGGATAAATAACTCTTATTTTGCTATGGTCTATGAAGATGATAAAGACAATTTAAATGTGAATTAAAATGTCTTTTAGATTCTTAAATTTTTTATTTGTAAAATGTTTTTTTTTATTTATAAAGCAAAAATGCAAAATTTATTATAGATAAAAATACTTGAATTCTTGGAAGTTTAGGATATATATCAGACTTTTACATAATCATTCAATTTTAATGAAATGTGTGTTAAAAATATGAAGACATAAACATAATTAAATTCAGTTTTCAAAATCATAAATCCTCAAAAATATTATTTATATAGAAATAACCTTTCAAAGTTGTGTAATCATTAAAATTCATAGTTTCAATTGTATAACTTTAACGCATTTTATTTATTTAATATTCAAAAAGTTGATATTCAACATATTGTAGAGGTAAAAGTTCAATATTTTATTGTGATGTGTTCAAGGAATTGTTTGAACTGTCCGTGAAACAATATTTCAGTGATAAAATGTAAATATTGAATATATCAAATACAATTAATTGCGGTTTTTGAGTGGAATGCGCGGCGCGCGAGAAAAGACAGACAAAAGTAGTTGAATCCGAAATGGACCAAGGCTGAAATTTAATAGGTTATTGAGGTTTTGTTTGAGAGAGCGAGGAACTGATCATCAGTCAGATAGAATAGTTCTAACAAAATGCCAGTTTTAAGCACTAAACACTTGTAATTTAGAATGGATCGGAAATCGGGTTGATTTGTTGTTGGCAAAGATCAATAAAGTCTAAATCTAAAAATATATCCAACTAAAAGGCAGATATGTATATACCTGACTGTCTGTCTGTCAATAATTCGCATTTGGAACGTGACGTTCTGCGTGGCCGGATTATTTTATGAGGAGGAGGGAGGGAGGTAGAGGTCTACGAGTATAAGCTGGCTAGGGAATTTACGCGCGGGGCTAATGTGATTGATCATGTGGACAAAATGCGGCAATTCCTCTGCGTGGAGTGCATATTTTTAGCGAAAATTTGCATACCGAAACAAACCGCGTCAATTACTTGTTAATAATATGATGGTGGGTTAATAAGTACGAGCTTTACTGCCCTATAACTCCCATAATATTTAAATTATATTTGTTTCTCGTCTAGAACATTATTTTANGGCAATTCCTCTGCGTGGAGTGCATATTTTTAGCGAAAATTTGCATACCGAAACAAACCGCGTCAATTACTTGTTAATAATATGATGGTGGGTTAATAAGTACAAGCTTTACTGCCCTATAACTCCTATAATATTTGTTTTTCATTTAGAACATTATTTTGNTATTTTAAAACGTTACTGTCACTGTTTTAGTCAAATCGGACTGGTAGACTTTTAAATCACAAGTGAAAGCGAGTGTTATGGCAAATCGATGGTAAAAATGGTAAAAGAAAATTTGTTTTAAATTGTCTCGGAGTCCGTTCCACGTAAATTTTATACAAATTTCGAAGTCCTCGAGTTGATCCCATGTCAAAATCGCGGGACGTTCCGAGAACGTCGAAGACTTGGGGTTTATAAGTGTTAATTTGAGATTTTCAAAATAAATCTCGTTACCAATTTGTTTCATTCACCGAATTGGCAATTAGTCTACGAAATTTTTTTTGAATTGAAATTTTGTCTTTAAATTACTGTTTTGACAGGATCTTTAGGATTTTTCCCTTCCAATTCCTGTACTAGTTCCTCAATCAACAGGTTTTAACTTTTCTTTGACTATATGTTTTCAGTGTATTACTAGTCAATTAATAGAACCTAGACGGGTTGAAAAAGGATCCTGTCAATCCCACCGGCTCAGGATTCAAATCCATACCCTCAGAGGAGGCAGTTGCGTTCGTTACCACTGGACTATATAGGCGGGTTCCCGGCCTTCAATAAAAATAATGGCAGTAATCAGATTTTCTAGTGGACCATCCATAAATTAAATTTAAAATCTTCGTTCTTGTGTAAATTTCATGCAAATTATAGTTGGATCATCTTTGCTTCTTTTCTTTTTAAATGTATTTGTGACTGTTGACTGAAAATGGATTCGTTCGTCAACTGGTGGCAGTTTTTGTTACTAATAATCTCCACATACGAGTACAGATTTGAATCTGATGTTTCGTTTTAACTTGGTTTGTTTGAAAAAACCACGTTCTTATTGACCCGCCCTCGTATTATCATTGGTTGGTGAAAAAATGGTTTACTTTTGGCATATACGTTTATAATATTATATGATTGAATTCCAAAAAGCATATGGCGAAAAATATATTAATTAATCGTAATTCTGTTCACGGATCGATTATTTAATTTTTGGCATTGGTTTACACAAAAGAGTTGATGGGCTCTGACTGACTGACGCTTTAAATATTTGTGTATTTGGGTTTGAATTCAGTTAAGTAAACACACAAAAAGATGATCATTGCTGTCTGTATTTAAAATAATTAGCGAAAATAATGATGAATGAAAAAACAGCTGAATGAATGGATTTTGGTCGGGGTGTTGGGGGGTTAAGAAAAACTGCCTGATGTGTGTTTTCTGGTTCGATTTTGATGGACGGTTCGCTAAGTGTGGAAATTTTATGAGACTTTAAAGACATTAATTGGAGGATGTTGTTGATCATCTGGGGAGCAGCGGGTGTGGCTCTCTTTTGAATTTCCTCCTCCAATTATTTTTGGACATGATTTTCATTATATAACTCATTTTTTGTCACTTTTTTAAGAGCTCGTGGATGCTTTTAATAGTTATTTATAATACAAGGTTAATGTATGTATTAAATGCATTGGAAGCACTTTGAAACTCAGAAATAGTTGGTTTTTAAGAAGGATGTAATTGATTAATTGGTCATTTAATTAATTAATTTTTGTATATTTTCTTTCAGAGATTTTGGTCCAGAAGTGTATTAAAAGAAAATATAATGGAGAGTTTATTATAACTAAAAGGAATAACTGGATTTGGTTCTTTGATGGCTCTGCAAAATAATATTGTAAGTACTTTTGTAATTTAATCATTATTTAATTAGGTAGTTGTGACAGTGTCTTTAAAAAATCACTGGATGTGTGTATTTCATTGCAAAGTAGAGTATATGCCATTAGTAATGAAAAACAATTTCGACCAAATGGCTCCGCTTCAGGACCATTTACCCTCAATAAAATTTTCCATAACCAATTCACACAAAAACCTTCTTCAATAATGTGGCCCATTTTCATCTCGAAAGCTATGTTTAGTAACAGAATTGTTGCATTTGGGGCTAAGAAAATCTAAGAATGGTTATTGAAAAGCCTCTTTATTCTCAATGTGTTTGTTAGTGGGGTTTTCGGGTTATCTATTAATATTAAAATCAAACCCCTTGTTTGACAAGCCTGTTATTTAGATTTTGTTTAGGTTTAATTTTAATTTCCTCTTTGACGACACAATAATCGTTATCGGTCTGGGTCTAAACAATTGGTTTTGCGTAATCCAAGTTTTTCAAATGCCTTACCTATTCATTTGCCAGTCTTTCTCAATTCAATATTACTATAATTCATTATTTTAATGATGATGTGATTAGTACCATGAACAAATGATTCTATATAAAGCCTATTTGTTGACGGGTTTTTGCTACCGAAACAAAACACATATACTACGAAGAAAACCGTTCCGTTTTTAGCTTTCATCTGTATCCAATCATTGAATAACAGCAAATATCTAGTAGAAAGATACGATTTTCTCTTCGATTCTATGCACTCCATCCAAGCTTTGAAAATCTGTCTGGAGACTAACAAATAGTATTGACGATACTAATTGTTCGACAGTTCAGGCATTTCTTTTGTTACGGTCTGATTAGGGCTCGAACCAGGCCCCATCAAGTTGAATTCTGTGACAACTTTTTTCCCAACTGCGTTCCTCACCCGGCCACCACAATTAATTTAGTAAAATTATCAATCTTAACTTTAACGCTTAGATTTTATATAAATGAGTTTAAAATTTTGTAATTTCGCTTTGAAATAAAGCGAATCTTTTTAAATTAGCAGTAATTAATTTTGTTCTAATTAATTTCTACAACAATTTATCAAGTTTATACTTTAAGAGCACAAGTTCACCCAAAATAGCAGACAGGGGTCAGCAAGGGTTAACTACTTTAATTAGCTTTGGCCGCAAATGGTTTGCGTGCTCTCAATTGGTTCTTTGGTGAGTGCCATATGGGAATACAGTATCTTAATGGACCGGTTCATTGTCAAACCATAAAGATTTCCTCTTTGAGAATCGCGGCCCGTGTTTAATTTTGTTTTTTTCTGCCTTTTGTTCTCTCTTCTCTAATATGAAGTGGGTGAGCAATTGGCAAAGGAAGTCGTTTGCTTGTTGGTGTTTATTTGGGTTGATTATCTGATGGATGGCGACGGGGGGACAGAGTAGCGAGACACAGGAAAATGGGTTATGGTGCTCGCAATTCCATTTGCAATTTATTTGTGAATGCAGGCAAAAGAGTTAACGGAAATGCGTGTATTTTTAATAAACTTGAGTAGTGGAGAAAAGGGAACAATGCGTTGGTTTCATCGAATGCTTTTGTTGAATTATTGTCGAGGTTTTTTGTCCGCGAAAAAAATGTCAAAGGTGAGACACCTCTTAACTAGAAGGCAAATAAACGGGAAAATTGAAAAAGTGTAAAAAATAAAATGAATTATACTTTTGACTATGTAAACTGATTGCCTTTAATTCAATCTCTTCGATTTGTTTCAATAAAACGAATTGGTTCCGGATATTTGATTTTGGTCCATAAATTTCATCTTCGTTGGAAAATTTCTGGTTGTTCTCTCTCACATTTTCACCTGTTATTGACTTTGGCAATTGTGCTTTTTGTGTGTGTGAGTGTGTGTGCCCCTCAGCAACCCACTTCGTCCTGACTTCAAGACAATCGGGCATGACAGAGAGCTAAAGTAGAAATTGTTGTATCGTATAGATTGCCCTTTAATTGGATTTGTCTAGATCAATGACTGTGTTTGAAATTTATTGGCACAGCTTTTATTGTTTGTTACAGAACAACACAGTGGTATTTAGGTATTTGAGGTTGAAATTTGTAAAGGTTTTGAAATGGAATTTGTACAATTAATAATTTGATTTGACAAATTAATAAGCCGAAATTAATGTTCTGTCATGTTATGACATATTTATGCTCTGAATGAATTGGAGCATGTTAGAAGGTTATTTTTAATTTGTTTTAATTATTATTTATGTCGTACATACAGTGGCGTAGCTAGTCACTTTGCCGCCCGAATATGAAATTTGCCGCCCCTTACATAAATTAATTTTTTTTAAAAAATAAAAGACAGTTTTCATTATTTTTGTACGATTGCCTAGTAAATAGAGTAATACCGACGATTTAGGAGTAATATAAAAAGTTGATATGTGTGAAATTAGGTTTAAATCGTAAATTTTATACTGAAAAATCGCATATGGTTAAAAATGTCGTCCCCAAAAGTGTGCCGCCCGGGGCGGTCCGCACCCCCTAGCTACGCCACTGCGTACATCATTATATGTGTTAAGAATTTTATTTATGATTCTTATTGAAGCGCTCCACACTGGCAGGATGGATAAGTTTTTAAACCCCAATTACACATAAGTAAATTGAATCTTCCATGGTTAGTACGAAGACAATTTAAATTACACTAGGCCTTACGGACTAGTTGAAGCTCTAATTTGATATCTTCACTAAATTCAAAGAATGGACATTGAAGCTCATTACTATCCCATTCCGCAATAATAGAGGATGTCTCGATTTAAGTCTGTAACGTAAATTATCATTTTTCTGAGATAGTTCTAGTATTCATTTGTTGAAGTCATTTTTCAGAAACGATGTTTGGACACTCGTTGTACTCAAAACATCAAATACTCAAAAAGTACTCTTTTAAAATCTCCTTGAAAATACATTAAATAATGATTTGAAAATTATTTAAATAAAATACATTTTCTATATATAAATAACACCGAACCCCTTGCTTTAAAGAGTCCAGACGTATAATGCCCTTGTGTGAAGTGCTGTTTAACGAGTACAATTACGAGTAGAAGTTAATCTATCGAATCCTGATGCTTCTCAAGACCTTTCAAACATGATTATCCATAAAAGAAATATCTATTGCAATAACCTAGATAGATTTTGCATGCAATAGCTTTAGGTCTAGGTCCTAGACATAAAGACACAATTTTTTACCAGAAGTTTTTCTTCATAGATTTTTTTAAAAAGGATAAAGAAAGTATCTTTACACAATCCTTCAAAAAACATTTTATTTTTAATTGATTTAATCTGAATTTAATTCATAATAAAAGAAATTCTTATAAAAACAATTGTATCAAATAATTATTTTAAGTCTCTTCTAATTGGACTGTACTGTAAAAAGACGAAAATGATGTAGGAAAATTTTCATTTTGACTTATGTATGTGTAATGTGGTGTTTTTGTCTAGGAAAATCCCATTGATTTCCCGAGATATAGGGTCTGGGACTGGGAATGTTCGGTTTTTGCGGCTGATTTTGAACAATGATTAAGATTGATTGGATCGATTGGATAATGGGTTGTTTTTCTTCTTTTATTATTGCTGCTGAAATGGAAGTAAAAGTCAATTGGCGACAGAAAAACTCTGTGCTGTGCTCTGGTGTGGAGATGGCAAGTCTAATGTATTTACAGGAGATTGATATTGATGTGGTAAAAGTGGTGATAACTTGGTGACATACTTTTAATTGGAATTTATTAAGCGAGGGGGGAGTGTGGCGAGTAAAATGAACGCATTTAAAATGCGTTGCAGTGTCATTTAATTACACCACTTTCTGCAGTGTTTATTAATCCCATAACTTTGGAAATAAACGCCACTTTAAATGCACTTGGCGAGCGGTTATGCCATTACAATGCTCGCAATTTATCGCTGGTGGAGCGGACACTCTGAAGGCAGTTTGTGTGTGAGAAAATATTTATTATAGAATCCAGTGTTCTTATTAGATTATCAGTGGCATTCGACTAGAGTTTTTATTCAATTCACACCAGCAACATAATTAAATCAGTGGATCGCAGTTTTTGTTACATTTTTGAAATTATTTGTATTTTGTGTATTAAGATGATAATTTATCACAATAGATCTTTAATATCCTCAAAAATATATACTATTAAAAAAATTATTATAAATGTGATTGAAGAATTTACTTCTTACCTCATTTTTTGAATAAAAAGGATTTAAACTTATACTCGTATAGTAAAGGTTGACGCAAACTGACCTTTCCTCAGGTCAAATATTTATTTACTTATTTTTTTTTTATAAATCGGCATTGGGTAAGAGAAAATGTTCAATTGACGCGTCATTCGATATCATACATACAGGCAGTATAGGTCTGACACATCAAGGAAGAAGTTTAGTATTAAATTAGTTATTGACATTAAGTTATATAAAAGTATTTTTATATTTATTTATTTATTTTAGACAATGCTTATATTTGTTGATGTTTTTTACTTGAAAAAGTACAAAAATATAAAATTACTATGTGGTTATTCTCATAAAAAAAATACCAACCATCATGTAGGTATTCGTTTACTCTTTTCATATATGCTTAAATAATATATAGTAATTTTATTAATAGAATTTTGTTAAACCCTTACATTATTTATAGAAACCGGTATTTATTAGGTATTTCTTTTATTCATACATTGTAAATCAATGCTTTTAAGCTTAAAAACATGAAAAGAAAATCACAATGTCTAATTTGCATTCCTTCTAGGAAGTGTGACAAAGGGTTCCAAAAATTCCCATTTTCCTCAATAAAGGAAATTTCCTAGAAGCCATCCATATTCCAAATTCTATAAAATCAAAATTATTTTTAGTTAATCTCTTCATTATTCACCGTGTACTCGTACCTTTTCCCATGAATATTTTAACATGTAAATGAATATTGAGCTTTGTGGTAACTCAAAGTCAATTTAGGAAAAGAAACCCAATAAAATTGTTTAGAGTATTCTTAAATACTTAATTACATTTAGAGATATATTATTAGAATTCTGTTTAAATTTTAATATTTAATATATTTTGAAATGCCTTTGATTGAAATGTCGAATTCCAATTCTGGGAATTTATTGAAGAAGATGAAAGACATTCTTGTCAGAGGAATTGGAATTTATCATATTTACAATAAATATGATAAATTGGCTTTTTGTCGCAAAAAGCAGTGATTTAACAAAAGCGAATTACGACGTGTAAGAGAAGAAATGGAGGGAAAAAGTGTTTTTGTGAGAATGACAAGCGGATAATTAGAGTGGTTATTTTTGGATGCGGGATTTGTGTGTCTGGTGTCGGTGGGGGTCTATTTCGAGTAATTGCTCGTGGTCAGAAACGAGCTCAGCTCTGTTTTGGCCATCGATGGAGCCCGATGGACTGTAATAGAAAGTTGCCGGTAAGCGACGACAATGACTACGACGCCCTTAAAACGTGTGTGTCAACGATAATAACACCGGACACTATGCCAATAACACAATTAGAAAATCGAGTTTATTGCCAATAATCCGATGGGAGCATGTTTTCGGCAACGTGAATCCGACTGGACACAGAATATTGAACCAGGTGTATCCAATAACAAATAAAAGATTGGATGAGGTAGACTTTTTGTTGGACACAACAAAGAAAGAGGGTGCTTTTAAATGTGCGAAATTATTAATAAATTGCAACTTTATTTTTATACAAAGAATTTCAATTTCTTTCAACAAAGCTGGTGTTGCATAACAACCCCAACGTGTTTCCAGATAAATGGCATTGTTTTGAAATTAAACTTGGAAGTTATTTCCATTAGCTTGCAAATATTAGTTAGCTAATTGAAGTTAATCATTATTGAAACAGGACTCTCACTACGAATGTCATCTCTTTCATCACTTTCCTCAGTATTCATTTTTCAAAAGCAGATAAGATTACTTCAATGCCTTACGCCTCTTCCAAGCCTGTTCATCGAACTCTTAAATTTGAAGATCACAGTTGTTTGATATGCCGTCGATACTATATTTTGTAAATGTATTTACACAAATTAATTTCCGATTTAATCCAATCAAGCTATTTTTTTATATTTCGTATTATTTTAACTTTTTAATTGCAAAAATTTAGTTTTTTTTGTCTTCAGAGCTCTGATAAATCCGATCTTACTATTATTTTTCCTAATTAAAAATTTGATGCTAGAACATCTGTATATAAATAATAGCATAGTATATCTCTCAAACAGATGGGATGGGAGAGTTGCCATGCCGTTCAAATTACAGCAAAAATGATAAAACATTAAAAAAAATTCTTTAATAAAAATCCAATTAACACATTATTATGCTACCTCTTTGTTTTTATAAATTATAATTAGTACAACGAAATTTTTAACATAAAAATTCAATAAAAAAGTTATTAAATTTTTAATATTAAGATAAAAAACGAATTCCGTCGAACAAATACCTACAGGGCGTCTTGTCCTGGTATGATCTTAATATAGTAAAAATATCCATTTATCTTTTTCCCATCCAGAATTTAACGGAGAGTGACATCTCTCCTCCTATGGCGTCTCTCCCAAGTTTACCATACTTATTCTAATTTTGATTTGTTGTTTTGGTTCAGTATTACAATTCTGAAAAACGTCTGAAAATGATTAACAGATAATAATCTACAATTTTATAGATAAGTTTGCCAATTCAATTAAACATTTAAAAATAGATGATTGTTATTTCTGTTTAATTAATTGGAAAATACATTAATCAGTGAATAAATTCTTCTTTAAACAAACACCCTATATTCAAAAATACAAACCCAAGATAGACGGAACATAAAAATTGGATGAAGAAATATCGCTGGCTTGGTAAAAGTTTCAAATAATGGGTTGGAAGCAAAAAATCCGCTTCGACAACAATTTTATTGAGACATGCAAATTTAAGGGTTGTGAAATTAATACTACTTTGACGAGGGCGGAACAGGAAAGGAAAGTGAATCGAGTCGAGTTTCCGATAGCGCACACTGTTTTAAATTTAATGAATCATGCACAGTGTGGAAGCGCAAGTTCAATAATCCGTGCAGTTCATCCGAAAGTATTTTTGCTACTCATCGACCGGATAATTGAGCAAGCAATTATCGATTTTTGTCATCAAACGAGCGGCTCTCAGACGCGCGCGATAATTCGATGAAGATTGGAAGAAGATAGGGGGCGATGCAGTGCCCGAATTGAGGAGGATTGACTTGGATTGTCGTGCAGATAATAATGTTACTGGAGGTGCATACAGAAGAAGGAGCAATGAAGAAACATTGTGCTCCAGTATGAATTCAATAAGTCGATTGACATCGGCACGCAATCCGATTTATGTTGGTATTTGTTTCTCAAAGTTTCGCCAATAAAAATCGCAGTTTATCCTGTTATTTATTGTCCTAATAAGTATGAAAAGTGACTTGGGGATCAATAACTGTCTTAAATCGATTCAATTCAATATAAAGTAGAGAAACTATAAAACTATTACGGTATTAAAGAAATTACACTTGACTAACTTTATAGACAGACTGGTTTAATAGTTTGTAATAATTTTGAAGTAATTGAAAGATAGGTGTGGAAAGAATATAAAATTAATTAAAATAAATAGTGGTTTTCGTTTCAAGAAGTTCAAAAAAATAGTTTGCGAAAAGAAGGCTGGTTCTATTAGGAGGCAGCCGACAATGAGAATTTATGACAATGAATTTTAATAAACCTGCGCCACCTAGAAGCACTACATGGTAATTTCATACAAAAACTGACTGTCTTTACCGCCTTTTACTGTGTGCATTCTGTTCGTTTTAAATGTATTGTAACAGGAAATTTCCAAATCGATACGTTCGCCATCTAGTGGAAAATTTTTGAACTCACTTTGACAAGTGAATTAAATTTCAAATGAATTTTTTTTCTTTAAAATACTGTGCACATAAAATCCCGAAGATGTGTCATCAATAAAATAATGAATAAAATAGTGAACCTTCTTTAAATTTGAGTTTTACTAAAATTTTAATTTTAAACCACTTATTTGCATTGGTATTGGTTTCGTGTACAAATATAATTTGAATTCCAGCACAATTCCATAATTATTTTACCTTTTTTTCGACAGGGTTTAGCACTAAATTTAAATAAAACTTGGCAATATGTCTGGAAAGAAGGTTCGCTAGAAAATTTAATAACTGCCATACTATTAAAACACATACTACGGATCCTATCTAAACATTATTTAAACATAAAACTGTTATAAGTAAGACGTAATGTGCACATATGTACCCTATTTAGTTCCCACCCATTTTGGTGTAAAATGTGTGCTCTTCATAAAAGAGGTTTTTTTTAAAGCACGAACGATCACGTCTGCTTCATTCTTAAAATTTTGGAAATGTTTTATTTTGAAAAGTGTTTTAATTTTTTTTATTGAATCACAATCCAATGAAACCTTTATTCACGAAATATAGAGCCAAGAAGAAGACAACCCAGTACTAAATAAAGGTCCTTAGACACATAAAATTAAGGATAGTATCTGCCAAGCGAATAGAACTTTCGGTCTCAGTTTTTCAATATTTCATGGAAATAGAGCACAGTACTTTGTAGCAATATTATTCATTTAGCATAAAGCATTTAAGCTTCATTTAGAAACCAAAAGAAAAATTTTACTTTTGGGCATTTAATGATGAAAAAATTAAATTGATTACCTTCTCAAATTTGGAGACAAGAACACAGAACAACTAATAAAAAGTACTAATTTTGTGTATTCACATGATTTGTGATAGTCTCCCAATAATGTCAAATAATGTATAATTAAACGGAATGGAATTATGGGGCACTTTCTGAAGGAAGCATTGCCTACTAATATTCTGACATTTTTCAATAGAATTATATAAATGGAATTTATATTGAAATAACCTGAGGGATGTTTTTATTTAAAATTGTGTGTAATTATGTAAGAAACGGTTCTTTGCAGAATTATACAACAAAAGTTGTATTTACACATGTAATATTCGTTTGTTTTAATTAATATGACATTAACCGGTTAAAAATTACGAAGCTTGGTCATGTCTTTATTATTTATTTATTAATGTCATTTTTTGAAGCGATTATGTTTTTACATATGTCGAGCTTGGAATTATAATGTAATTGTTTACTTGTGAATTATTGTCACAGTTGTTGTACGAGAGGTAATAATAATTGTTATGGGAATATGAGCCTGAAAATAGCTGAAGGTTAGTAAAATTTATCGTGAATTAAATTATTGCACCGTAGCAAAGCGCGGTGTCTTATGGTTTCAAGATATTTATTTACACATTAAACGATGTGGATTTGCAATTAAATTTATTTTGAATAAATATTGAATTTTAGTTGTTTATAATAGATCTATTTCTAATTCAATAAAGTGTAATGCGAATGAGGTTTGAGGCGTGATTAATGCAAGCCGGTGTGCTAAAATTAGTTAATTGATTGATTTTATAATTCGTACCATGGCTGTGGATTATTATTCATGAAACTCCGCTTAAAATAGTAACATTTTATTAGTCGATAATCTAGAATTATTACCTTCTAGCAAATTTTATAGCTCTTTTTTGTGAAAGAATTTCTGATTATTATATGGTTGTTTTTATATAAATCAATTTAATTTTATTAGAATTTTTATTGACTCTTTATCATAATTGATGTATTTGCAAGTGTTTCAATTTTTACTGGTTTTTACATATTAATCATTAAGAAAATACGTTCATGACATTAATCAGATAAACTTTTATAAACACGTTCAATGTATGTATTATATTTTAATAAATATACTTGATAAAAATATTGGTAATTTTTTTAATTGTAGAAGTACAGTCGACTCTTAATAATTGGAAACTCGAAGGAGTCTTAAACAAAACTGCAACTTTAAATTGTCGAGTTCGAATTAGCGAGTGGTTTTGTTAAATAGAAATGGTTTCTTTCGTTCGAATTACCGAGGACATAAAATGTATTGATTTAATGCAAAATATCGAGATATTTTGTAGGGACATCGTGATTACTTTGAATTACCAGGTGTATTTGATTCTGTACATCTTACACATCTTTCTGGCAGTTTATAAATTCCTTTTCTGAAAAATTCTGTCCTTTGGCGTCAAGTCCAGGATTGGTCCAATTTCTGACTGCCATGCCATGATAATCGTTCTATTTATGACGGTGTTAGTTTTGCAAAATAGAACATGTATAGCTTTGAAGCTTAATGCCAGTAGAACAAAATGCAAATATGTCAAATCATAACATTGCACACTTATCCCATCGACATCTGTTAGCATAACCGGCAATGACTTTCTGATAGAGAGTTTCGAATTATCGCAGGTTGGAATTATCGGGAGTAGACTGTATTTATTTATTTTTCGAAGTACATTAAATGAACGTAAGTTAACTATCTCTCCAAGAGGAATATTTAAATTATTCGCAGTAAAATTATCTGCATTTCGACACTTTTAACAAAACCTAATTGTCAGTTGTCAGCACGCGGAAAATGTTAAATGAAATTCATATTTTTTACTAGTTATCTGGCTCTTATTGGCAATTGGTATGCAATCTATTGTTAAAAACCGGCGTCGATGCCATCATTTTATTATGCAATATCCTGTTCCAATGCCAATTTTACCGCTGAGATTGAACAGGGGATGATGTCACACAGAATGCTATTCATAGCGTTGCACAGCGAGAGAGAGATATGGAGATAAGGGCGTACAGGAATCGTTAATAAGGTGTGATTTGAAAACTGAAATTGGATGGAATTTATCGACAATTTTGTGTTGTTGAAAACAAGCCATAGAATGAATTGTGTGGAGTGGCTGGCTGAATAGTTTTATCACAATGCGTTTGCTTCCCATAGAAATTGATATGGTTTTACTTGATGGATTATATTGGAATCGGCACGTAAAGTGCATTGTTTTAATGTAATGGTCGTTTTCTGACCGTTAGTTAATTCTATTTGATTATTGTAAAGGGTGCCCCAAACTTTATGAAAGATTTGAATTAAATAAAAATGTTTCGAATTTTTCCCAATTAATTTATTAAGTAATCATAAAGTATAAAAGATAAAGTTGGTTATGGCATTACAAATCGGGAAAATAGCCTCTATGTAGGATAATGCTTGAAAGGATCATATCTAGATCAATTTACACATTGGTGGCCATAAGTCCTTGATAACTTCACGAAATCCAAGTTTAAAGCCTTATTTTTCAAGTAGTCGTATAAGGAAAGTGTCCAAATAGGTTAAATAAAAAGATTATGATGCTCAAAAGTGATAGTGACGAATGAAGAGGTGAACGGGGTTTTGACTGATTTGTATGAAATTTGGCACTTATTCTTATTCTACAGAGAGAACTAAAATTGTATTTAAGAATGTTAGGAAATCTGGTGCTAAAATCAATGACTCCTTTCCGCCCTTGTGTTCAGGATTAGATTTCCCAATAACTATCATACAGTTTCTCTTGGAAATTACCATGATTTCAACGCCAATGCGGTGGCTCGTAACTTGTTCTTTTTTAAACCAAACTATCCACATAAAGCAAATAAATAATCTTAAGAGTTTCTCGATCCTAGTTTTGAATACGTATGGTCCAAAAATGCACTAGACTAATGCCTTGGCTCCATTTAAACGGTCCGAGTTCCTTGTTTGCTAACGACC
>JXOV01007669.1:442-11958 GCA_001014945.1 Clogmia albipunctata | reverse complement strand
TCTCAGTACAACAACCTATACCTATAACTAGGAAATGGAATTAAAAATGTTTTTCTAAGTAATACTATTTATAGTTATAATTTTAAAACGGAATATTATCCATATTTTGTATTGATTTTGGATAATTTATTTACCTTTCGACATTGACTTGAGTTTCGTAATGCGTCACTTTACACACTAGTGAAAATTTAGATTTTTTTAACTAGTAAAAACAGAATTTCGTAATCACTAACCACACTCTGGGGTGTTGAACAAGTTGGGGTCCTTAGCCAAATTCTATCGTATAATAAGCGTGTACTACTTCTCTCAAATCACCAACTAATTTTGCTAAGTGTCAAGATTTATGAGTCATTTTGTTGCCCAAAAGTTATGCATTTAGTTAATCCTGGTCTTGCCATGTAACTGAGATAACGTCAAATATTTTTACGTGTGCAATCTTGTTCAAAACAAACGGAAATCTTTATTTTCAACGGGATTACAAATCTGGTTTTTTAATTAAAACAATGTAAAAACTCACAATGCGGCTCGTATTTCAAACTCATTTCCTCGTTAAATACAATTGATTTTACACCATTGTAGATGCATTTTCAAAAATATATTCAAAAAGTAATTCTATAAAACTGCATATCATATTAAAAAGATTCTCATTATTAATAATTAATACAAGGTCGACAAGTAAGGCAGTGTATTGAGTGGTATTTATCGACCGTGTTTTATACAATACTTTATGCATTTTTGAAAAATTATCAAATACATCAATTAAATTTATTATTTATTTAGAAATGACAGTGGGATATAGTGATTAAAACCACTTCCATATGTAAATTCAGTGTTTATTTGATAAAAATTAAGGATCGATTTCTTTACACAACTTCACATTTCGTCGTTCACACTAAGTTTCTCAAACTTATTCTCGCTATGCTCGAAGTATACTGCATTTCACACCACCAATCCTACATTTATGTTTTAGATAATTTATATTTTATCATTTTTTCTTTTATTTTTCAGAGGATAACAACACCAGAGTTTTGTTCGAGAGAGTCCTTTCGTCTGGGGGCCTAACACCACAACTGTCTGTTGAAGTGTGGAATCGATTCCTGGAGTTTGAGTCCAACATTGGCGATTTATCCAGTATTGTTAAAGTGGAGCGAAGAAGGAGTGCTGTTTTGGAGAATGTAAGAAATATTAACTTTATTTTTTTAAATTGTTATTAATTGAATATCATGACTTCTAGCTGAAAGAGTTTGAGGGAAAGGAGACGGCCCAATTGGTGGACAGATACAAGTTCTTGGACCTTTATCCTTGCAGTACAGTCGAGTTGAAATCGATTGGTTATTCAGACGTGAGAAAATATTTTATTTAAAATTTTAATAAAAATAGATTTAAATTAAAATGAATAAAAAATTTCAGACCAAAGGAATTGTCTCCAATAAATCGTCTGGGAATGAAATGACGGAAAACAACTCTATATTACCCCGACCAGATTTCTCACAGATGATCCCTTATAAACCAAAGGCAAACGCCCATCCTGGAGAACATCCTTTGAGTGGAGGAACTTTCCCCCAACCACCAGCTTTGGCTGCTCTGTGTGCTCGCCTACCGCCTCCAGTTTGTTTCAGAGGACCATTTGTCTCTATTGATTTGTTGGTGGACATTTTCAACAAGATTCAACTTCCAGATGGTGAGAATTTTAAATAAAATTAAGGCAAAGTTTTTGAAAATTTAAAAAAAAATCAATTCCAGTTGCTCCGGTGCCAAACGGAGGCGAAAATGGATGTACTACAAAGCTGTTTGACCTGGCCAAGTCAGTGCACTGGATTGTGGACGACTCGAACGATGGAAATCTGAAGAGGAGGAGAATTGTTCCTGGAGGAGACGACAGTGATGACGAGGGAACAGGACAGGTTCCTCCAACTCACGACATTTACAGGTTGAGACAACAGAAGCGTTTTGCCAAGTCCTAAATAATTATTTGTCTTTTATTACAATAAAAAAATAAAATAAATTTTGAGACTGGAAATTCGAATTCTTTTGCTCTATGTATTCCTTTTTCGGCACAAAACGTTAATGTCAAACAACTGTCAAAGGACAAGTAAATTGTTTTTGAGAATTAGGGAAATCGGCAATAAAACCGGATTAAATCACAATGAGCGAGCTGGACAAGTGGATAGATATAGCCAAAGACTGCAAGTACTTGCCAGAGAACGATTTGAAGAAGTTGTGTGATATAGTTTGCGATTTATTGCTGGAAGAGCCAAATGTTTGTGTTGGTGAGAGAAAGAAATTGAAGAATTTCTTGGATTTATCTTAAAATTGGCCTTAATTTTGCAGTTAGTACACCGGTTACAGTATGTGGCGATATCCACGGCCAGTTCTATGACCTAGAAGAGCTGTTCAGGTGCGGTGGCCAGGTGCCAGACACAAATTACATTTTCATGGGAGACTTTGTGGATCGAGGGTATTATAGTTTAGAGACACTAACCCGGCTGATGACACTTAAGGTAGTTCATTTGACCATTTATAACCGCAACAAAGACTTATATTCCTTTGTTTCAGGCCCGGTACCCGGATAAAATCACTTTGCTTCGCGGAAACCACGAATCTAGGCAAATAACCAAAGTTTACGGGTTCTACGATGAGTGTCTGATCAAGTATGGCAACGTGAATGCCTGGAAGTATTGCTGTCGAGTATTCGATCTCCTTACAATAGCGTCGGTGAGTTTTCTTACTTGGATATTTGCAAAATATCACTAAATTCCGTGTTATGCTTCACGCAAATGCTTTCTGATGGTTACAGTCTTCAAAGAAAGTAGGGCTCCAAAACCTTTGTTTAATATTTAGGTTGTGGGAGATTTTCTATTTTCTTAATTAGTTTAAGGACGTTTTTATTTATATAAAAAGGAAATTATTTTTAATGAGAGTTCATGAAAATCTTCCTTATTTTCATATTAGATTATATTGTGCCTACAGTGAAACCCATATAAAATTGAATTTTTATAATCCAGACAAGATTATTTGAATTTTTCTTATTGAATTTGTAGCTAAGCATTTTGCTAATAATTATATTTATATATAAAATAATCTGTAATATTTTTTAATATTGAAAATTAACGTTCCATAGAAAAATATATGAGAAGATAAATTACCTTTACACAATGAAAAAGGCTATAATGACTATTGGAATATCAATTTTAATGTGAAAAGTGTATTCTCAAATATTTAATAAATGGTTCCGATTGAATTCCAAATACCAATATTAAAAATAAACTATTTCAAATTTAAAAACGGAGATGCTAGGGTCATATTGGTTATCTCGGACAGAATCATTTTTTTGCAACATTCAGCTAAAACAATTTGATTAATTTTTGCGTTACATATAGTGGACAAGTTTTGTATTCATATGGCATAGAGGCACAAAGAATAAGTAGATGAAATAATTAATAAAAGTAAAAATTGCGATTTTTATATACACTGCGTTTCATCCCTTTACGACAGGTGTCTTCGATTAAATTTTTGTTAATATCTCAGAGGGTATCAATCTGATTTAAATTTTTTTTGGCACAGAGAAAGGTCTTATCATTGGCCATCGTCTGCATTATAAAACCAAAGACTAGGTTTGTTGCAAATAATTAAAAACGACATGCGAATTTTCCCATACAGCATTGTGAGCCAGTAACTATCTTTGGAAGTCTAAAAACCCATATTTCGGAGAGAAAATAGTATAAAAAATTTTCAGTTTAAATAATCTTACTTTATTTGAACTTAAATTTTTTTTATCGAAAACTGAGCTTATTATGAATTGTTGATATTAATATGGGTACAGTAAGATAGTTAATAAAGTCATCATTACGAGTAAAACTTTCTTATATAGAGCGCTTTTAGGCTATAACGCGACGTAGCTAACAAACGGCTAAGCCGAACAATCCTATATCAAGATTCGAACAAATAATGTCGTCCACAATATTTGTTCAAATTTAGACAGGTTTTCAAAGCTTCGATGGAATGCATAGAATCGAAGAAATAAACCGGACCTTTCCAATACTAGTAATCTGCTGCTGTTCAATGAACGAATACAGATGAAAGTGTGAAAGGGATGGATGGTCTTGTCCTGTCAATAAATACACTCTATATAGAATCATTTGTTCATGTTGGTAATCACATCATAACAAATATTGATTCATAGACATGATGTTCAATTGTCAATTAAGAAAAATTGGCAAATGAATAGATAGGGCATTTGATAACTTCGATTACGTAAAAACCAATTGGTTAGACCTAGACCGGTAACGGTTGTTGATTAGTAGTAGAAGAATCCTATTTTAAAGATTATTAAGACTGATACACTCCAAGATGTTAAATAAAACCTGTCGTAAAACGCAGTGTAATTTATTACTTTCTACTAAACACAAAAAAACTTTTAAAATGATCACTTAATGAGGATAATTGTTTTTATAATATTTTACAATAGTAATTTGGTGAGAATATTTTTATTACTTTCAGTTTCATAAAATGCTCGATGTACTATAAAATCAACTGATAATTGGTTTTAATTTACACTTGATTTGTGTTCCACATAGGAATGAAGAGGGACAAATTTATTTGATTTTTTTATTTCCTTTTGTTGTTCTTTTTAATAATTACCGACCGACGTTTATTTTATGCAGAAATTTTTGAAACACTTTTTATTCCAATATGAAATATTGGCCCGCCCCATAGACGAAGTGGTAACACTCTCGTCTGCCTCCTCGGAGGCCGTGGGTTCGATCCCTGGACGAGTAGGATTGACTGGATCCTTTTCCAACCGGTCTAGGTGCTATTAATTGACTAATAATACACTGAAAACAAATAGTCATGGAAAGTCTAACACCCGTTGGTTGAGGTTGAGACTACCCCTAGTTCCATACCGGAATGTTGTGGGAAATATTTATTTTTTATGAAATATTTAAAAAAAATAATATACAATATTTTTTTTATTTTATAATATAACTGGGCCAAACAACTCAAAAATGAGTTATAACCCTCACTCATTTATATACAAATACAAATGAATAATCATCGGGTCGATGTAACCTTCGTAATTCCTTGGAATGCCTCCTATTGCTTCCTCATCACTCAAGCATTTTCCCTACCTATTTTTATGATAACGGTATTGTACAATCGACCCATTCGGTAACCGCTCACGAGGGCAGTATAGGTTAGACACAGTATATAGAAGGTCATAAGTGTTATATTTGCGATGGACCGTAAGTTAGGCAAGAATTTTCTTTTTTTTTGTTTTGGTTAAATAATGTTAGTATTGTATATATTGACACAGGTCTTTACTAGAAGTGGAAACAAATACTAATCTGTAATATCAATACTAGGTTTTTTCTTGTTCTTACCTATCTTTCAATAAATAAAAATATTTATATTTTTAGGATTTAAGATCTAAAAACTTTTTTCTTCCAGCTTATTGATGGAGACATTCTTTGCGTCCACGGAGGGTTGAGTCCTGAGATCAAGACCTTGGACCAGATCAGGACAATAGACCGGAACCAGGAGATTCCATACAAGGGAGCATTTTGTGATTTGGTGTGGTCGGACCCGGAGGATGTGGAGTACTGGTCGCAGAGTCCTCGTGGTGCGGGCTGGCTGTTTGGGGCGCTGGTGACGAACGACTTTATGCACAGGAACAAGCTGGAGTTGATCTGCAGGGCGCACCAGCTGGTGAACGAGGGCATCAAGTACATGTTCGACGAGAAGCTGGTGACCGTGTGGTCGGCGCCGAACTACTGCTACCGGTGCGGCAACGTCGCCTCCATCCTCAACTTCCGCACCTCGAAAGACAGAGACGTGCGCATCTTCAACGCAGTGCCCGACAACGAGAGGGTCATTCCAGAGAAAACGCAGCCTTACTTTTTGTAACTCCGATTTGAATGTAATCCACCCCCACGTCGTCTATTTCAAAGAAATACATTACCTTTACGCGAATGAAGTGTTTTATTGTAGAATAAAACTTAAATTTTAGGCTTTTAATTAATATTAATTTTTAATCCATACATGGATGACTTTCAAGTATTAATATTATTGTGTGAAGGTTTTATTTTGATCATGATTACTGATTAATATTTGAAAGTAACGAAACGTCAAATGCTGGTAATTTTTTAAAAATCAGTTTTGGAATTTTATTTCAACCTTATCAGAATATTATCAATATTAAAAAAGTTTAATGTTTATACCGAATTTCCTTTAGAATGGATAAATAATTAATTTACGTTATTCAGAAAATACTACATTCCGCAATTGATTACTTTCCAATTCGATTACTTTTTGTTTTGATTACTTTTCGAATTATCAAGTATAATAAATTGGCGGTGTTTAGCACTATGAAAATGATCTTTCTCTCTCTCTTTCTGTCTGACGCACCAACTGTTACCGCTATTAGTTTATAATTGTTTTTCGAAATCAAAGTTTAAAAAAAAATTAATAGTGGTAAACCTTATAGAAAGACAACGTAAAGAAATAATATTTAATATTATTATTTCTTTACGTTGTCTTTCTAATAAATGGATTCGAATTAAAATTTTGAAAAAACCTCAAATTTTAAGAAGGTTCACTGTAAAATCTTATAACTGCCATTATTTTATTAATGACACTTCTTCCGGATTCAATGTGTACAGTATTTTTAGGACAAAATTTCAATTTTTAATTTAATTTACACGTCAAAGTGAGTTAAAAAATATTCCATTAGATGGCAAACGTGTCAATTTGGTAATTTCCAGACACAATACATTTAAAATTAGACGGTAAGGTCACGCAGTAAGAGAGGTAGTAAACCGTCAGCTTTAATATAAATTTAGCATGCTGTGCTTCTAGCTGGCACGCCACAAATGTTTCACAAATGATAGAGTCTACTTGTCATTATTTGTTGTGACATAATTAGCACCAAGAACAAATGATTCATTGACATGATTTTGCCACAGCTTCTACAATAACCACGAAACAAGTGTTAGTATCCATTTTTCAATGACAGCTAAGTACTAGCAGAAAGATCCGAATATTTTGTTCTGGAATGCATGCTTTAAAAAATATCTAACAATTAGAATTGATCATTATATTTTTTCGACAATTGAGGCCGGGGTTAAAATTTTTGAGAAAATTTAAACACATATTAATCACCGAATGTTCTTAATGGTAATGATAATAATGTAAAGTAATATAATTGTAAAAAGATTGATAGACTAATAATATTTGATTTAATGTAAAAAATGTAAAAAAAACAAATAACTAATTTTAAGTCTGTTTATTAATTGAAGGAGAGAGACATGGTGATTCGATAACTGGAGCATACAGTTCTGGTGATTTATTAATTGAGCTAAGATCTAATGTAAGTTGGGGAGTGTCATCAATTTTAATTTTTGGAGGATTTTTAGATTCAAGCCAAGAGGATCGGTTACTATTTGGTTGACTTGGTTCCTCTTCTGGAAGAATGATCTTTGGAATCGAAGGTCTTGGAGTGCTAAGGGCTGAAGCTGGATCCAGTATTTTTAAAGTGAAATGGATTATATCGTCTTTGGTGTGTGTTTTAATGGTTCTGTGGCTAATAGTGATGATATGAGGTAATTCAAAAATGTTTTCCGTGGACAAAGCTTCTGAATCACTGATACATCGTTCTATGATTTTTATCCTTCTTTTTGCTTCGTTTGGAGACTTTATTACCAATTCATATAGAACCTTTTTGGCTGTGCTGCGTTTTCCTAATAAGATTACTGTAAAGTGCTTTCGCAGGGATATGTGATCGCCGAAAAAGTAAAAAATGAAGTCCTTTTTGAAAGCATGAATCAGATTTAATGTGCCATAAGTAGTGTCCTTTATAAATGGAATCGACGAAGTTTGGTATTGTGTAAACCTCTCCGATAGATCACTGTGCTCATCCTGTAAATGTTGAACGATGTCCTTTTGTTGTCCCACCCAGTTGCAACTAAAAATATTGTAAATGTTATTTATTGATAATAGTGTAATTTAAAACAAATTTTTATTCGATTTTAACAGAATTATATCTCTTGTTCACATATAAAATATATCAATAAGATAATTATCCAGATGCATGAAGCTTTCCCTGCCTATAACCATCTCTGACGATAACTTATTGCGATATAATGATTACTTTAAACGTTTTTGAGAAGGATTATTAGATAGCATAGAATGAGATAAAATTATTTTTAGACCCGCCATTCACACTAGGGCAGTATAGGTCTGGAAACTTTAAAGTTTATGTATGATGTTAGTTATATGTACAGTTAGTTTGAGTTGTCAGTACCTAACAATGTACTGTATCATTTAAGTTACAATACAGGGTGCCAAATTAAAAAAGTCTCATTCATTTTCAGAAGAGCCGATTCTATCGGCTGTTCTCGATATGTCGAAAATTATAATGGCAGAAGAAAAAATAAAAACTATGATTTTAGTACGATTTTTAGCTGACAATATTATTATCGAAGAGCTATTATTTTGCAAATGCATTACCGATAGGGCGAAAGCCCAAGAGTTCTGGAATGTGTTATGGGTGCATAAAAGGTAGGCAACGCTTTTTAAAAATTATGCACAGATTTAGGAACAGAGTATATGTCCCTGTTCGATCACTGCAATTCACAATAGGTTTCATGTAGAATTTTCTTATTTCGTGCGTTTAAACGCGAAATATTTTCCTCATCCAGTTTTTTGTTTTTAAAACTACGTGCAAGTAAACAGAACACACATTCCGTTTTTTTTAGTTAAAGCTTATTGTTTTATTTCTCCACAAAACACATAGCCCTTCCTTGAAACTACGCTATAAATTATACAACTCCTCGTTTGATATATCACCAATCGTATCTAAAAATATGAACAATCATACGTTTATTTCCCTCATAGTACGCGTAATACAAATTCACATCTATTGCAAGAAATTTTTCAAAATCATCATTTTGTTATTAAATTAATTTTCAGTATGAATATCGGTTAAAAGTGATTTAAACTGCCACAAATTTTAAATGTAGCGACTTGCTGTTATCCACAATCAATATACTAAGCCCATCGTTCGACCTGATTTTCATAGTGTGCGTAATTGTGATCATAGGGCTTGCTTTTAAAATTTAAGTACAGAGATTTGTGAAATTAATGTTTTAAATCTATTATTATTATTAATTATTATTAGACCAAGTTTTCCATTAAATGACCTAAGGGATATGAGGATAAAATAAAGGGGTCATTAGACTCGCCATTTAGTACTGCATATACGTACTTTAGAGGAGAGGTTTAATGTTATGAACTTTTAGTATGAAATATCAGCCATCTACGGACTACTAGCATGTTGTGAAATATATTCTGTTTCACTTTATCGCACTAGTGAAAGTTTTGAACTTTTGTTCCAATATTGAAAAAACGAAAGTCCTAATCTATGATCTCTGATCTATAATCTCAAAGGTAAAATTTTGGCGCCATTTTATGCGCATTTTTTTCATCCAGGCGGTTATAACGATACAAAAAAATATGTCCTGCTCAGTTGAAAGATTTTTTATTAATTCATTGTATTTCGGAAAAAAATTGTGAATTTTACTGACAGTCCCTACTCAGCTAATTCCATTTTAAAAAAGAATAGAATAGAATATTTTTTCAATTTAATAAAATTGAGTAATAAAGCACTCGCTTCTTGCCATACTCATAAAATAATTAATTTTTTTTATCATTCTTGAATTTAGTTTTGTCCGAATTTATTATAACAAACCAATTTGCAAAATTACAATTATATCAGTTTTTTGTTCAATGTTATGGCGCACGTCCATTTTTTAGAATCTACTCCGTAATTATTTGTAATGGGAAATTTCCAGGAAATGTGACAATAATTTTGAATAAGGTTGACTGTACATTGTATGTTTTGATTTGATTTTAAGTAGATTTGATCCAATGGGTATTATTTGCTGATAACCTGCCTCACTAACGTAGAAATCGGTCTGCACTTTCATGCTTTCGAAATGCAGATAGAAGATAACGAATTGTAGAGGTCAGTGTAATGAAGTGACACTCACCTCCAAAGTCCCAAAACAGTGCCAATGCACTTGTATGGTCTACAGACACACTCAAGAACATGATCACTGATTTCCAGAGCAGTACCTTCAAAACTGCATCCTGCAGAAATGTAATGACAGCTTCTTGTAGCATTGGAACTTGTACCTTTTAGAGCTGCCACCAAAGGATGTTCGTCACCCAATTTTAAACTCTCAAGGCACTAAAAGTATTGATCAAAGGTCAGGTGAGGGAATTCTATTTCGTCACTTTGATTTCGGTTAGTCACTCACCAAGCACTGGTAGTTATTCTGATTACTACATCCATCGCACATAAGATGCTTCCTCGAGCACTCATAAACCGATTCTGTAGGAATTATCCTACAAATGAGGCACTTGAACCGATCCAGACTCATCGCAAGCACTTCTCAACTTGAAATGATATGTTTTTCCAAATTTAGCCAATGCAAAAGTAAAAGATAAAGGGCTTTGATTTATCCTTATCTTTTCGCTTAACGTTGTCCCAAACAAGTGATAACAAATCTAGCAAATCGTCGATTTAATAAGTGACTTGATAGAACAAAAAACCTAGGGGGAGTGTGTCTTGGCCGGTTCAAATCCCCAAAGCACGTGTTGCTGATTATTCGGATTATTTTGTCGACATTCGGGAGTGCGACTTATTAAAAATCGATTTGCAATTATATCAATGAACGTGGATTTCTCCACTTTTAATGATTTAGTTGCGAAAATTAATTACTAATTTTTGTATTATAAATTTCTACGGATATGATTTTTATGTGATTATATTTCAAATTACCTTTCTTGTTAACATTCTGCAATACCTGATGCATGGATTTCAATTTAGGATATTGAGATATTATTATCTTTATGTCAGTATTTATTTAATTAAAAATTATCAATTTTTTGGCAAAAAGAAGATATCCGCTTTTAACCACAAAAATCTGGATTTTTAGTCTTATCGCTATTAATATACTTTAACAGAAGTTTGGCAAAATTATGATTAGAATGGAATATTCATGTAATAAATGCAATTAATTAGTATTGATTATTATGTATTTTGGTTGTCTGCAGAATAAAACTTAGGTACTTGTTTACAAATATCTGCAAAAAATGACTAATGAAGATGCAAATTTCTATTACCACCTACTTACCTGTTACTGTACTTATGACCTAAACTTTTGTTTTATGTATATTGTGACGAACAGATCTCCAAAGACAGTTATTACGGGGCCCTACTTGGCATCTTCTGCCTCTGTGTCCTAGCGGTTAGCACCCTAGACACCCTTCGCGAGGTTCCCGGGGTGTAATTTTTCTAAAGCGAAAAAGTTCCCATTTGTATAAATATTAATAACATTGCGAAATAATATTCATAGCGAATTATAAAAAAAAATTATGGTGCAAACAAATAAATAAAATGGGCGGATTGACTGGATCCGTTTACAACTGGTCTAGGTGCTATTAACTGACTACTA